>SJYX01024176.1:104653-120827 GCA_006410675.1 Oreotragus oreotragus
AAAATAAAAATCTAGAGTAGAGGTTGGATTTTCTAAAATACAATATTAAAGAAAAGAAGAAAGGGGGAAAAGAAAGCCACAATAATTATTAAAACAACAACAACAATCAGACTAAGACTATATATGGCATTTGCTTTAAAAAATTGGGTTTGTAGAAATAAAAATTAAAGGAGAAAGAGAGGACTTAACAATTTTAAAAAGTTAGAAAAAAAAAAAGACGGAAAAGAAAAGAAGAAAATGCAACCACACAACAACAAAAAACAACAAAACAAAAAACAAAAAAATAAAATAAAATAAGGGAAAAAAAAACAACAGAATGATTGTAAAAATAGTAAAAATATGTCTGACCCTTTCTCCCCTGTTGTGGGCTGTGTGGGGTCAGTTTCAAGGCGCTTCCTTTTTTTTTTTTTTTTTAACTTCTGTTTGCTGGTCTCTTCAGTGTCTGATTTCTGTCCTGTCACAGAGGGGGTGGTGGCGGACACCTTCTTTTGTTTGTTTGTTTGTTTTCTCAGGCTCACTTGTTCAGTTGAGCTGCGGGGGGGGATGGATGTTGCAAACAAATAACACTGTCGTGTGCACGCAGTGTCTCAGCCCTGGTGGACCTGACCCTGCTCACGGCGCACAAATTGCTCAGGCTCTTTGTTGCTCCACTGGGAACCGTCTGAGGCCGGCCCTAGGCTGCATGCCCTTCCCGGATCTAAGCCACTCAGGTTCAGCACTCAGGTAGCCTTCAGCGGCGCAGGTTCAGTTGGGACTGCGTTTTGTGCCCTTCCCAGGTCCGAGTAGCTCAGGTGTTTGGCTGTCTNGGGAACCGTCTGAGGCCGGCCCTAGGCTGCATGCCCTTCCCGGATCTAAGCCACTCAGGTTCAGCACTCAGGTAGCCTTCAGCGGCGCAGGTTCAGTTGGGACTGCGTTTTGTGCCCTTCCCAGGTCCGAGTAGCTCAGGTGTTTGGCGAGTACGGTGGCTGCGTCTTGTCGCCTTTCCTGTATCTGCTGCTCGATTTTTTGGGTGTACTGCTGGCACCTCTTGTGAGGCAGATTGTTCCGGACCCCTAGAAGTCTTAGCAAAGAAGCCTGCTTGCAATTTGGTAGGTAAAGTCTCTCCAGGGCTGCGATTGCCCCCTTCCAGCCCTTCCAGCTCTGGCTGCCTGTCGCCGGCGGGGGATGGTCTGCAGCCGGCTAGTTCTTTTCCGCCCTTTGTTCTGTGTGCGGTCCTGGCAGTGTTTTATGTTTGAGCGTTTCACGTGGGAGCTATCCCACAGTCTGGTTTGCTAGTCCCAGTTAGTTTATTCTGGTTATGCGCGGCGGGACATTCCTGCCCAGTTCTGAAAAGCACTGTAGCCACGCCACCCACGCCTCCTTGCCCTGCCCCCACTTGGTAATGGCAGACGCAGGCGTTAGTGCTGCTTTTCCGCTGGGCAAGTTACTGTTGGGCTTGTAATCCGTTGGTTTTAATTATCTATTTATTTTTCCTTCCTGTTATGTTGCCCTCTGTGTTTCCAAGGCTTGCCACAGACTCGGCAAGGAAAATGTTTCCTAGCATTTGGAAACCTCTCTTCTTAAGCTTCCCTTCCTGGGATGGACTTCCCTTCCCAGGACAGAGCTCCCTCCCCACCTCCTTCGTCTCTTTTTTTTCGTCTTTTATATATTTTTTTTCCCCTACCTGTTTTTGAAGTCAATGCTCTGTTTTTCTGGATGCCTGATGTCCTCTGCCAGCATTCAGAAGTTGTTTTGTGGAGTTTTCTCAGTGTTGAGATGTTCTTTTGATGAATTTGTGAGGGAGAAAGTGGTGTCCCCGTCCTATTCTTTTGCCATCTTCTGGAGAAGACTCTTGAGAGTCCCTTGGGCAGCAAGAAGATCAAATGAATCAATCCTAAAGAAAATCAATCCTGAGTATTCATTGAAAGGACTGATGCTGAAGATGATGCATCAATACTTTGGCCATTTGATGTGAAGAGCCAATTCATTGATATTGAAGGCAGGAGGAGAAGGGGACGACAGAGGTCAACATGGTTAGATGGCATCACCAACTTAATAGACATGAGTTTGAGCAAACTCTGGGAGATGGTGAAGGACAGTGAAGCCTGGAGTGCTACAGTCGATGGAGCTGCAAAGAGTTGGGCATGACTAAGTGACTGAACAACAAATAACATGTACCACTCTATTCCAGACATTAGTTATTAGTTAAATCTTATTAAAAATTGTTCTCATATTTTTTTCAATTATTTACTTGCTTTGGGGAATTTAAATCTGCATTTTGGAGAAGGAAATGGCAACCCACTCCAGTATTCTTGCCTGGGGAATCCCATGGGCAGAGGAGCCTGGTGGGCTACAGTCCTTGGGGTTGCAAAGAGTCGGACATGACTGAGCGACTTAACTAACTTCCTATCAACATGGTAAGAATACAGCATTTATCTAAGACCCTTGAGAAATTGAACTTCTACTTTAAAGTTGTCTGTAATTAAAGGCACATTATACTATTGAACTGTGAGTTAAATAGGTTTTCAAACAATGCTTCAGGAGGTTTTATTTACATATGTTATTCTTTGCCATTGATGTGAAATTCTGTGATGGTAGATATCTTCTTGGTCTCACTTGGAAAAAAATTGGTCTATAATTGGTGCTGGCTCAAGATTAATGCCAACTGGGAGAAGCAGCTATGTTTATAAACTGCAAACTGAAGTTAAGCATAAAGTGCTAAGTTAAAATTAGAACCTGGAATTCAAAAGATAAATTTTGAAGTTTTAGTATTAGAGTAAGATTTAGAAAAATTAAGTTGCAACTGTAATTACAATCTGTGGGGTTTAATATAATTTAAAATTTACAATATTAAGATACTGAAATAGTTTATCTAGCCAGCATTTCTGAGTATGATTCCTTTATTTATAACTATGCATTAGATTATGAAAGTAGGCCATTCTTTTGGCAAATTAAAACTTCGATATAAATTTGGAGAATGGAAACCCACTTTCTACCATCTAAAACAAAAATTCTTTACCTATTGTTGCATTTCTTTACTTTTAAAAAACTGCTCTGTTAACCATTACAATATCAGTGTGCTCAAACTGAAGGTAACTTCAAAAAGTAAGCTAAAAGAGCCATCACTTAAGCATTTATGGCAAGTGGAAATGAGGAATTATTATTGATTCTAGATTAAACAATTTCCTTGCATTTATAGGGAGGTACAAAGAACAAAATGGCTACCAAGAAAGATCCTGAACTTTATTTAATGGCTTTTTTTGTTTCAATTTTTTACTGTTTTCAAAATGCTTTATCATATTTTCACTTATGAAAAATAAGTAATTAAAAGATAAGTAGAATAAGTAACAAATGCTTTTTTTGTCAGTGGTGCAATATTTCATTAAGACAAAAAAGCTATAGTCGTAGAATCAAAAGACTAAAGTAGAAACTTTATATTACCATATAATTAAAATTCAAGCAGATAATATAGACACATTCTTTCTATATTTATACATGGGAAGGTTTTAGGGGCAATGTTACCCTAGATCGCTAAACATAAAGACAATCTAAATGAGTAATCAGATTGTGATTACTAGTGTTGTTATTCCACTAAATACTCAAGGATGGATGGCTATGCGGCACAGAGGTTCAAATTAAAGCTGGAAATCCTACCATTCCATAAAAAAAAGATACTTTCAAAGATAATAGAATCTTGTCAAAAGGACATGGAAACTAATGTAAAAGGGCTCCTACACCCAAAGATTTTTAATTTGAGCATGGAAAATATTTAATGACTATAGATGACAATGCTATTAAATGCTTAAAATCCCAAGATAAACATTTGATATAATGCAAATATAAAGTTTTTTAAAATGAGACAGATGCTAGCAAATAAAGCAATTTTGAGGCATGTTACATAAAATGATGTTGGTACTTTGATACATTTGCTTTAATGGTGAAACATACAGAAACTAATTTTATACTTTGATTAAAATTCACTTTATGATTAAGGATATGATAAAACCAAGACAGATTTTTAGAATTTAATCAGTTACTTTTTTATTGACACATAGTTGATGTACAATATTCAGTTCAGTTCAGTTCAGTTGCTCAGTCGTGTCTGACTCTGTGTGACGCCACAAATCACAGCACACTAGGCATTCCTGTCCATCACCAACTCCCAGAGTTCACTCAAAGTGATGATGCACATCGAGTCAGTGATGCCATCCAGCCATCTTATCCTCTGTCGTCCCCTTATCCTCCTGCTTCCAATCTCTCCCAGGATCAGGGTCTTTTCCAATGAGTCAATTCTTTACATGAGGTAGCCAAAGTATTGGAGTTTCAGTTTCAGCATCAGTCCTTCCAATGAACACCCAGGACCGAACTCCTTTAAATGGAATGGTTGGATCTCTTTGCAGTCCAAGGGACTCTCAAGAGTCTTCTCCAACACCACAGTTCAAAACCATCAATTCTTCGGCACTCAGCTTTCTTCACAGTCCAACTCTCACGTACATACATGACCACTGGAAAAACCATAGCTTTGACTAGATGGACCTTTGTTGGCAAAGTAATGTCTTTACTTTTTAATATGCTATCTAGGTTGGTCATAACTTTCCTTCCAAGGGTAAGCGTCTTTTAATTTCCTGCTGCAATCACCATCTGCAGTGAGTTTGTAGCCAAGAGAAATAAAGTCTGACACTGTTTCCACTGTTTACCATCTGTTTCCCATGAAGTGATAGGACCAGATGCCATGATGTTAGTTTTCTGAATGTTGAGCTCTAAGCCAACTTTTCACTCTCCTCTTTCACTTTCATCAAAAGGCTCTTTAATTTTTCATTTCTTGCCATAAGGATGGTGTCATATGCATATCTGAGGTTATTGATATTTCTCCCGGCAATCTTGGTTCCAACTTGTGCTTCTTCTAGCCCAACGTTTCTTATCATGTACTCTGCATATACGTTAAATAAGCAGGGTGACAATCTACAGCCTTGACGTACTCCTTTTCCTATTTGGAAACAGTCTGTTGTTTCATGTTCAGTTCTTTTTTTTTTTAATTTTAATTTTAATTTTTTTTTNATGGCTGGATGGCATCACGGACTCGATGGACATGAATCTGAGTGAACTCCGGTAGTTGGTGATGGACAGAGAGGTCTGGTGTGCTGCGATTCATGGGGTCACAAAGAGTTGCACATGACTGAGCCCCTGAAGTGAACTGAATTGATATAATATATATTTTACCTATTAATTCTATGCCTAATTTTCTTTTTAATTTTCTAATTTCCCTTTTTCTTTCCGTTCTTCCCATTGGTAATCACTTGTTTGTTATCTGTATCTATCACCTGTTTTTTGTTGTATTTAATTTGTTGCTGCTATTCAGTCCCTAAGTTGTCCAACTTTTTGCCACCCCATGGTCTGCAGCATGCCAGCGTCCTCTGTCCTCTTCTATTTCATGAGTTTTTTCAACTTGATGTACATTGAGTCGGTGATGCTATCTAACTTAATTATCTCTCTTGCCCTCTCTCTTTCGGCTGCCCACCTTTTCCAGCATCAATGTCCAGCAACAGGGCATTTTTCAGTGAGTTGACTCTTCACTCTTCACATCAGGTGACCAGAAGCCTGGAGCTTCAGCTCCAGCATAAGTACTTACAAAGAGTATTCATGTTGATTTCCTTTAGGAATGACTAGTTTGATATCTTTACAGTTCAAGGGACTCCAAAGAGTCTGCTCCACAACAGAATTCAAAAGCATCAGTGTTTTATCCCTCAAATTCTTAATGTACCAGCATCAATGTCCAGCAACAGGGCATTTTTCAGTGAGTTGACTCTTCACTCTTCACATCAGGTGACCAGAAGCCTGGAGCTTCAGCTCCAGCATAAGTACTTACAAAGAGTATTCATGTTGATTTCCTTTAGGAATGACTAGTTTGATATCTTTACAGTTCAAGGGACTCCAAAGAGTCTGCTCCACAACAGAATTCAAAAGCATCAGTGTTTTATCCCTCAAATTCTTAATGTCCCAAGACTTAAATCTGTACATGACTACTGGAAAAATAATAGCTTTGACTATATTGACATTTGTCTGCCAAGTAGTGTCTCTGCTTCTTAATATGCTGTCTGGGTTTGTCATAGCTGTCCTTCCAAATAAGTGTCTTTTAATTTCTTGGTTGCAGTCACCATTCACAGTGACTTTGGAGATAAAGAAAAGAATATCTGTCACCTTGTCCAATTTTTTCCCCTTCTATTCACCATGAACTGATGGGGTTGGATGCCATGATTTTAGTTTTTAAATGTTGAATTTTAAATCAACGTTTCTCATCTCCTTTTTCACCCTGATCAAGAGACTATTTAGTTACTCTTTGCTTTCTGCCATTAGAGTTGTAACACCTGCATATCTGAGACTGTTGATATTCCTCCAACAATCTTGATTCCAACTAGTGCTTCATTCATCCTAGAATTTTGCATGATATACTCTGCATATAAGTATTATAAGCAGGTTGATAATCCAGTCTAGATGTATTCCTTTCCAAATTTTGAACCATTCCATTGTTCCACAATCACAGAAAACTGATTAAACTATTCACATGGAACCAGTGGAAATAGTGGCTGACTTTATAATTTTGGGCTCCAAAATCACTGGGTATAGTGACTACAGACATTAAAGTAAAAGACACATTTGTTGGAAGGAAAGTTATGACCAACCTAGATAGCATATTAAAAAGCAGAGACATTACTTTGCCAATAAAGTTCCGTCTAGTCAAGGCTATGGTTTTTTCAGTAGTCATGTATGGACGTGAGAGTTGGAATATAAAGAAAGCTGAAAGCCAAAGAATTGATGCTTTTGTACTGTGGTGTTGGAGAAGACTCTTGAAAGTGCCTTGGACTGCAAGGAGATCCAACCAGTACATCCTAAAGGAGATCAATCCTGGGTGTTAATGGAGGGACTGATGCTGAAGCTGAAACTCCAATACTTTGGCCACCAGATGCAAAGAGCTGACTCATTTGAAGACCCTGATGTTGGGAAAGATTGAGGGCAGGAGGATAAGGGCACGGCAGAGGATGAGATGGTTGGATGGCGTCACCGACTCGATGGACATGTATTTGGGTGAATTCCAGGAGTTGGTGATGGACAAGGAGGCCTGGCGTACTCAGGTTCATGGAGTCATAAAGAGTCAGACACGATTGAGTGACTGAACTGAACTGAACTGGACTGAGTGCAGCACTTTCACAGCATCATCTTTTAGGATTTGAAATAGCTCAACTGTAATTCCATCACCTCTACTAGCTTTGTGAGGTGAATTTAATTCAGATGACCATTATATTTATTACTGTGGTCAAGAATCCCTTAGAAAAAATGGAGTAGCCCTCATAGTCAATGAAGAAGCCTGAAATAGAGTAGTTGGGCACAATCTGAAAGACAACAGCATGATCTCTGTTATTTTCCAAGGTAAACCATTCAGCATCACAGTAATACAAATCTATTCCTCAAACAGTAACGCTGAAGAAACTGAAGTTGAACAGTTCTATGAAGGACCTACAAGACCTTCTAGAAGTAACACCAAAAAATGATGTCTTTTTAATCATAGGGGACTGGGATGAAAAGTGGCAAGTCAAGAGATTTCTGGAGTAGCAGGCAAATTTGACCTTGTGGTACAAAATGAAGCAAGGGTAAGGCCAACAAAGTTTTGCCAAAAGAACTCACTGGTCATAGTGAGCACCTTCTTCCAAAAACACAAGACAAAACCCTACACATGGACATCACTAAGATGGTCAATACCAAAATCAGATTGATTATATTCTTTGCAGCCACAGATGGGGAAGCTCTATACAGTCAGCAAAATCAAGACCAAGAGGAGACTGTGACTCAGATCATGAATTCCTTATTGCAAAATTCAGACTTAAATTGAAGAAACTAGGGACAACCACTGCTACTGCTAAGTCATTTCAGTCATGTCCAACTCTGTGTGATCCCATAGACAGCAGCTCACCAGGCTCCCCCATCCCTGGGATTCTCCAGGCAAGAACACTGGAGTGGGTTACCACTTCCTTCTCCAATGCATGAAAGTGAAAAGTGAAAGTGAAGTAACTCAGTCGTATCCAACTCTTAGCGACCCCATGGACTGCAGCCTACCAGGCTCCTCCATCCATGGGATTTTCCAGGCAAGAGTACTGGAGTGGGGTGCCATTGCCTTCTCCGGGGAAAACCATTAGACAGTTCATTTATGACTTAAATCAAATTCTTTACACTTATACAGTGGAAGTGACATATAGATGCAAGGGATTAAATCTGATAGACATAGTGCCTAAAAAACTATGTTATGGAGATTCATGACATTGTACAGGAGGCACTGATCAAGACCATCTCCAATAAAAAGAAATGCAAAAGGCAAATGGTTTTCTCTGGAGACCTACAAATAGCTGAGAATAGAAAAGAAATGAAAGGCAAAGGAGAAAAGTAAAGATATATCCATCTGAATACATAGTTCCAAAGAATAACAAGAAGAGATAAAAAGCTTTCCTTAGTGATCAATGCAAAATATAGAGGAAAAAGATAGAATGGGGAAGACTAGAGTTAACTTCAAGAAAATTAGAGATATCAAGGGAACATTTTATGAAAAGATTGGCATAATAAAGGACAGAAATGTATGGACCTAACAGAAGCAGAAGATGTTAAGAAAACGTAGCAAGAATACACAGAAGAACTATATAAAAAGATCTTCATGACCCAGACAACCATGATAGTGTGATCACTCACCTAGAGCCTAATATCCTGGAATGTGAAGTCAAGTGGGCCTTAGGATGCATCACTAAGAACAAATCTAGTGGAGGTGATGGAATTCCAGTTGAGATCTTTCAAATCCTAGAATATGATGCTCTTAATGTTCTGCACCCAATATGCCAGCAAATTTGGAAAATTCAGCAGCTGCACAGGACTGGAAAAAACCAGTTTTCATTCAAATTCAAAAAAAGGAAGTGACAAAAATGTTCAAACTACCTACCACAAATTGCACTCATTTCATATGCTAGCAAAGTAATGCTCAAAATTCTCCAAGCCAGGTTTCAACTGTACTTGAACTGTGAACTTCCAGGTATTCAAGATGGATATAGAAAAGACAGAAGAACCAGAGATCAATTTGCCAATATCTGTTGAATCGTAGAGAAAGCAACAGAGTTTCAGAAAACATCTAATTCTGCTTTATTGATTACCCCAAAGCCTTTGACTGTGTGGATCACAACAAACTTGGACAATTCTTCAAGAGATGAGAATACCAGACCACCTTACCGGCCTCCTAAGAAATCTGTATGTGGCTCAGGAAGCAACAATTAGAACTGGACATGGAACAACAAACTGGTTCCAAATTGAGAAAAGAGTTTGTCAAGGCTGTATATCATCACTCTGCTTATGTTATTTATATGCAGAGTACATCATGCAAAATGCCAGGATGGATGAAGCTCAAGCTGAAAACAAGATTTCCAGGAGAAATATCAATTACCTCAGATACGCAGATGTCACCAGCCTTATGACATAAAGCAAAGAAACAAAGAGATTCCTGAAGTGAAAGAAGAGAGTGAAAAACTTGGCTGAAAGCTCAGAATTCAGAAACAAAGATCATGGCTAGTGGTCCCATCACTTCAAGGCAAATAGATGGGGAAACAACGGAAACGGTGAGAGACTATTTTCTTGAGATCCAAAATCACTGCAGATGGTGACTGCAGCCATGAAATTAAAAGACGCTTACTTCTTGGAAGGACTTCCCTGGTGGCTCAGACAGTAAAACCTCTGTCTACAATGTGGAAGAAATGGGTTTGAGCCCTGGGTTGGGAAGATCCCCTGAAGAAGGAAATGGCAATCCACTCCAGTACTGTTGCCTGGAAAATCCCATGGACAGAGGAGCCTGGTACGCTACAGTCTATGGGGTTGCAAAGAGTCGGACATGACTGAGTGACTTCACTTCATGTACTTCTTGGAAGAAGAGTTATGAGCAACCTAGACAGCATATTAAAAAGCAGAGACATTACTTTTCCAACAAAGGTCCATCTAGTCAAAGCTATGGTTTCTTCAGAAGTCATCCAATGATGTGAGGGTGGGACCATAAATAAAGCTGAGCACCGAAGAACTGATGCTTTTGAGGTGTGAGTCCCTTGAACTGCAAGGAGATCCAACCAGTCCATCCTAAAAGAAATCATTCCGAAATATTCATTGGAAGGACTGATGCTGAAGCTGAAGCTCCAAACCTTTGGCCACCTGATGTGAAGAACTGACTCATTGTAAAAGACTCTAATGCTGGTAAAGGCTGAAGGCAGGAGGCGAAGGGGACGACAGAGGATGAGATGGTTGGATGGCATCAACCTCCTCGATGGACGTGGGTCTGAGCAAGCTCCAGGAGTTGGTGATAGACAGAGAGGCCTGGCATGCTGAAGTCCATGAAATCACAAAGAATCAGGCTTGACTGAGCGAGTAAACTGAACTGAAGAGTTCCATGTCCCTTTCTGACTGGTTCTTCTTGACCTGCATCCAGATTTTTTAGAAAATATGTAAGATGGTCTCGTATTCCCATCTCTTTAAGAATTTTCCACAATTTCTTATGATCCCCTTAGTTAAAGCTCTTAGTGTAGTCAATAAAGCAGAAAGAGATGCTTCTGATTTCCCTTTCTTTCTTCATCTTCCAGTGAATGTTTGCAATTTGATTTCTGTTCCTCTGCCCTTTCTAAACCCAGGTCATACTTCTGGAAGTCTCAATTCACATATTCCTAAAGCTTAGCTTGTAGAATCTTGAGCATCATCTTGTTAGAATGTGAAATGATCACAATTGCATGGTAATTTGAACATTCTTAAGTATCGCTGTATATCGTGGCTCAGATGGTAAAGTGTCTGCCTGCAGTGTGGAAGAACCAGGTTTCATCCCTGGGTAGGCAAGATCCCCTGGAGAAGGAAATGGCCCAATCCAGTACTCTTGCCTGGAAAATTCCATGGACGGAGGAGCTTGGTAGGCTACATCCATGGGGTTGCAAAAAGTCGGACACGACTGAGCAACTTCACTAGGTATTTCTGTACTTTTGGATTGAAATGAAAGCTGACCTTTTCTACTCCTGTGACCACTGCTGAGTTTCCCAAATTTGCTGACATGCTGAGTGCAGCATTTTGACAGCATCATCTTTTAAGATTTTGAATACCTCACTGGAATTCTGTTATCCCCACTCTCCTATTCATACTAATGCTTCTTAAATCTCATTTGACTTCACACTCCATGACATCTGGCTCTTGGTGAGTACCACACCATCTTGGTTATCTGGGTCTTTAAGATTTTCCTTATATAATTCTTCCGTGTGTTCTTGCCACTGCTTCTTAATCTCTTCTTGTTCTGTTATGTCCTTATCATTTCTGTCCTTTATCATGTCCATCTTTGCATGAAATGTTCCAATTTTCTTGAAGAAATCTCTATTTTTTCCCATTCTATTTTTCTTTGTTTCTTTGCATTGTTTATTTTAGAAGGCCTTCTTATCTTTTATTGCTCTTCTCTGCCACTCTGCATTTAGTTGGGTATTTTATTTACTTGTAATTTAAGTGAAGACTCACCTTTTTGGAGTGACAGTGATATAACTATAGCTAGAGTAAATAATTGAATAATTCATTTATTTATAATGTATCTTGTGATTATACAATTAGTATTGAAATGTCTCACATAAATGTTTATTTACTATGTGTTTTTAAAATTTTTCTGGAATGTGAAGAATTATATAGTACTAAGGAAACTTTGTCATATTTCTAGATAATGATATATATAAAATAAACATTTGCTCTATATATGCTATTCAAAATCTTTTAAGGTAGCATTAACTAATTTGTACACTGGTTGAAAATTTAAAAAATTAAAATGACTTTAAAATATGGCAGAATTAAAAATAAAATCTTAATATTTTCTAGCTGCATTTTAAAAATGCAGATTGAGGAGACTGGTCTTTTACAGATTTATGGTAGTTTTAACCTAAAAGGTAAATATCTATCCCACAGCATCCAGAGTGGATTTTGAAAGAAATTTGAAGAACTCTACAATGACCCAAAACAAATAACTTTAGGAATTGTAGCATGGAAAGGGAAACCACTATTCTAATTTTTACTGCTGTAATATCATTTCATCTAAATTTCCAATATACTCCTCTTGCTTGTATGCCTCCTCAGTGATAGTTAACAATTTCAAACTCTGAAATGTTCACCATAGAGAATCTTTAATTATAAATACATGGATTAAATTAAAAAAGAAGCAATGTGATGAAACATTGATTCCTTCTTATAAGACAGTATTTCCCATGTGGCTCAGTGGTAAAGAATCCACGTGACAATGCAGGAGACATGAGTTCAATTCCCAAGTCAGGAAGATCCCCTGGAGAAGGAAATGGCAATTCACTCTGGCATTCTTGCTTAGAGAATTCCATGAACAGAGAAGCTTGACAGTCTATAGTCCACAGGGTCTCAAAAGAGAGACGACATATGCATACAAATGGCTGACTTGTGTAGAGGTTTGACAAAAATTCTGTAAAGCAATTATCCTTCAGAAAAAATTAAATTAATTTTTAAAAATAGAGATGTACATGATTTAGTGGCTAAACAACAACAACATAAGACAACATTACTGCTAATAGAAAGAAAAAAATAAAAAGTGAACAAAATGATAGATCTGTGTTATCAGTCTCTCTTTCAAATAATGTCTTTGAAGTTTGCTCTTTTGACCATGCTATTTCTGAGTAACATTAGGTTGTCTTTCCTTAGTGTCAGAGACCTTATCCTCTGATGACCTTAAAACAATTTTTGGAGGATATATAAACTTTTATTACTATTAAAATTAAACTTGTATTTTCGTGTGATCAGGGTCTTTCCTTTCTGTGATGAGAAACTCCTATTTTAAATTTGGGTCTTATTTTCTACAATACTTCATTTTAAGAAAAGTGGACAGAATCTAGTTCTATTTGGTGAAAAATCCTCAATACCAAAATGAGAAAATCTTAACTAAAATACCAATGCCAAAACTAATTGACCTAAATTAAACCCAACTTATTAAATCTTTTTAAAGATGAAATATCTACCTGTTTCCCTCTCCTAGACATGAACTGGCTCTAAGCAATTATGTTAGCCAATGCTGTGAAGAAAAGTGGAGAATTTTTACTTTTTGTGCTGGCAGACTAAGGAATTCCCATTTCAATCTCTACTACCACTGCTGTCCTCAGCCTCAGCCTCAGCCATCTCTTCTATCAGTTGTTTTTGAATCCAAACTTTCCATGGATCCACCCCCTTCCTGGTGGCAGAGGGCTCACTTTTCTAGTGTGATCCCATCCATGACACTTCATACAGTTTTTGTTTTGGGGAAATTTGTCACAACTTATTGCCCACTGGCTATCTTCCTCCTGTTTGCTTAATTGCTTTGGATTTATTCCCTCTTTTGTCTATGTATGTTTTAAGATTCCTGGGGGAAAATGGTAGGCTCCATCACCTATCTAGTTATTAAACTTTATTTTAAAACAAACCTTTTCCAAGGTACTGTGCTAAACATGTTGCTTACATATCTTCATTTTTTACCTCAGACCAATATTTCATGATGAGTATTATTTTATTTTTACATATGAGAAGTTCAAGAGTTACAGAGGTAAAACTTCCTTTTGGAGACCCTTCTGGAATATGTATTAGAACTGGGTTTTCAGTTCAGGTTTTCTTAATTCTAAATCTACAATTCTTTTTTACTTCTTCTTATTATCAATGGAGAAAAAATGCTGTAATTTTGAAATTTTGATTCAACATTGATACAGTTTTTTTTTATTACACTTTCATCATTATTGAAAACTGAAAAAGATACATTCATTTATAGAACAGATTATTGGATATCTCTCATGTATAACCCTGATGATATTATTTAATGCCTATTATATATAGGTAATATACCACTTCGGTATAGTCAAAACATACCCCCTGCCAAGTTGGAGAGAAAAGGTAAGCAGTACTGGTACTCCATGGTTTTTCCAAAATAATAATAAATTGCTAAAAAAAAAATTTGAGCTGCCAAAANTAACCCTGATGATATTATTTAATGCCTATTATATATAGGTAATATACCACTTCTGTATAGTCAAAACATACCCCCTGCCAAGTTGGAGAGAAAAGGTAAGCAGTACTGGTACTCCATGGTTTTTCCAAAATAATAATAAATTGCTAAAAAAAAAATTTGAGCTGCCAAAATTAGAGAGAAAAAGTTATCAATAAAGTTTCCAATGGTGATGCCACATTTTGAAAGGTAAACCATAAGAATCTTAACAATTTTAATCAGAATATGGGAATAGAAATCACAGTAGTTGTAACAGTGGTGAGATATATATATATATATATATATATAGATAGATAGATAGATAGATAGACTGAGGAAGCTTTTACTCTGTTAATTAATAAAAATTCTCAGAGTCCCATGACATGTCATTTTGTTTTCTGGCAACAAATATTCCTATGGTAACTTTATTTCAAAAAGTCCCATTAGTGTTCAAAATTGAAATCAGATTAATTGTATTCTTTGTAGCTAAAGGTGGAGAAGTTTTATACAGTCATTAGAAACAAGACTGGAAGCTGACTATGGCTCAGACCAGCTCTTTATTGCCAAATTCAAACTTAAATTGAAGAAAGTAGGAAAATCCACCAGAACATCCATGTATGACCTAACTCAAATCCCTTGTGATTATACAGTGGAAGTGGCAAATAGATAATTCTTAAATTGTACTTAGTGCTTCTGTATGTGCTGTAAATTTTGGACTGCTACTAAGGCTCTACAAGATACCTCTCTTACTTTCTTGTTGATACCTGAAACTGTAGCATTAATGATTTATTCATTTGATTAGAATTCTATTAAAGCTAAAATTGTTAATGAAGTACATTATGTTATTCCATTTTCATTTAGTGTTAAGATGCTTTATTGTAGATTTTGCTACTGTATGTGCTGTAAATTTTGGACTGCTACTAAGGCTCTACAAGATACCTCTCTTACTTTCTTGTTGATACCTGAAACTGTAGCATTAATGATTTATTCATTTGATTAGAATTCTATTAAAGCTAAAATTGTTAATGAAGTACATTATGTTATTCCATTTTCATTTAGTGTTAAGATGCTTTATTGTAGATTTTGCTTGTGATAGAAAGCAATAATGAGAAAAGTCATCTGGTGGAATGGAAGAGGACTCTTGACTATAGGACAAAGAGAATAGCAGACACAATGTGAGAATATGACATGAATGGCAACAGATGACAGATTTTTATCTATGAAACAGCTTCTTACAGAATCGTTTCTGGTTGGGGCAAAAGTACAATAATGACACTTTGAAATCCATGAAGTGACAAGTACTGTCAAGTGCACTATTACTGCAAGTCTAATATCAGAAGATATTCACCCCCAGGCATCAACTAATCTTCGCTGAAATGTACCATAGTCAATTCTGCCAGTATAATGAAGAAACACAGGAAATGGTCTCAGTAAATTAAACTGAATTTTCATCTCCACTTAGCCTCTGCCATGGTATCATGATTCATGTTGTCAGAGTAACTAATATTTGAAAGGGAGCAGAGATCAGAAAAGATATTCTTCTTTTGTTTGGCTCACCAAGAGATATTCTGGAGAAAGAAAAAGTAAATTTTGATATAAATGTTATAGTAATATTCAATTATTATAAATTATATTCTAAAGGATTTGCATTATAATGTGTGAATATCACCTGCATCTATCTACAAACAACCCAAGACTCTATTCTATATGCTAACTATTTGCTTTCTTATCTCTTCTTGCTATTCTATGGAACTCTGCATTCAGATGCTTATATATTTCCTTTTCTCCTTTGCTTTTCACCTCTTTTCTTTTCACAGCTATTTGTAAGGCCTTCCCAGACAGCCAGGTTGCTTTTTTGCATTTCTTTTCCATGGGGATGGTCTTGATCCCTGTCTCCTGTACAATGTCACGAACCTCATTCCATAGTTCATCAGGAACTCTATCTATCAGATCTAAGCCCTTAAATCTATTTCTCACTTCCACTGTATAATCATAAGGGATTTGATTTAGGTCATACATGAATGGTCTAGAGGTTTTCCCTACTTTCTTCAATTTAAGTCTGAATTTGGTAATAAGTTCATGATCTGAGCCACAGTCAGCTCCTGGTCTTGTTTTTGTTGACTGTATAGAGCTTCTCCATCTTTG
>SJYX01024176.1:127451-148288 GCA_006410675.1 Oreotragus oreotragus
GATGACCCAGTGGGATGGGATGGGGAGGGAGGAGGGAGGAAGGTTCAGGATGGGGACCACATGTACACCCATGTCAGATTCAAGTCAATGTATGGCAAAACTAATACAATATTATAAAGTAAAATAAAATAAAACCTCAATGTTCAAAAAATGAAGATGATGGCATCCAGTCCCATCACTTCATGGCAAATAGATGGGGAAACAATGGAAACAGTGACAGGCTTTATTTTCTTGGGCTCCAAAATCACTGCAAATGGTGACTGCAGCCAAATTAAAAGACACTTGCTCCTTGGAGGAAAAGTTATGACCAACCTAGACAGCATATTGACTTGGCCAACAAAGGTCCATCTAGATAAAGCTATGTTTTTTCCATTAGTCATGTATGGATGTGAGAGTTGGACCTTAAAGAAACCTGAGCAGTGAAGAATTGATACTTTTGAACTGTGGTGTTGGAGAAGTCTTTTGAGAGTCTCTGGACAGCAATGAGATCAAACCAGCCAATCTTAAAGAAATCAGTCCTGAATGTGCCTTTGAAGAACTTATGTTGAAGCTGAAGCTCAAATCCTTTGGCCATCTGATGCACAGAGCTAATTAGACTCAATGGACATGAGTTTGAGCAGGCTCTGGGCGATGGTTAAGGACAGGGAAGCCTGGCGTTCTGTAGTCCATGGGTTCACAAAGAGTCAGACACAACTGAGCGACTGAACAACAACAGCCATGAATTGAAAGGAGGGATCAACTTCATGCCATCAGATATTCAATTTCTTCCTATCTTGTTGAAATTAGAGTATCTGAGTTCCTTAAAACAAACAACAACAAAAATTCAATCAGATGTGGAAAACCCTGNGGAAGCCTGGCGTTCTGTAGTCCATGGGTTCACAAAGAGTCAGACACAACTGAGCGACTGAACAACAACAGCCATGAATTGAAAGGAGGGATCAACTTCATGCCATCAGATATTCAATTTTTTCCTATCTTGTTGAAATTAGAGTATCTGAGTTCCTTAAAACAAACAACAACAAAAATTCAATCAGATGTGGAAAACCCTATATTTTACTAGGATAATAATTTTCAGAATTAACCATAGACCTTTGGTGTGAGGATATACACAAATAAAGATTGTGACCCAGTCAATAATAAATCCAGCAAATGATTCAGACTGTTATTATGAGTTGCTTTCAGTAGCTGTAGCCAACCAAGGGTTGATAAATAATAGAGAATTTAAGTTGTACTTATACTATGGAATAGGTGAGACAGATGTGAAATAAAGAGCATCCCACTTCAGTACTCTTGCCTGGAAAATCCCATGGGCGGAGAAGCAGGGTAGACTGTAGTCCATGGGGTCGCAAAGAGTAAGACATGACTGGGCCGCTTCACTTTCACTTTTCACTTTCATGCTTTGGAGAAGGAAATGGCAACCCACTCCAGTGTTCTTGCCTGGAGAATCCCAGGGACAGGGAGCCTGGTAGGCTGCCATCTATGGGGTCAGACAGAGTTGGACACAACTGATGCGACTTAGCAGCAGCAGTAAACCGATTTAAAACAATTATCAGATCAAGTAGTAAATGATTTTTGACTGATGTGTAATATTTGTGAGGCTAGAAATATTGATTATGTTGTGATTAAAGGCAGATTTGAAGGCAGAAATTCTAGTTAATGAATTTTGCAGATGGAGAATCTTAATCTAATTCTTGCAACATCCACCAGGGGGGAAAAAAAAAAGAGTTCACATAATGGACTGATAAGTGACTTAGAAGAAAGGCCAGATTTTGAAGACTTTCATAGGCAAGGAATAAGATGCAGTCAAAAACATTTTCTGAAGTCTCAAGACTTTGTTAGTCACAGTACTGGTTTAAAGAACCCTTTCTCAGAGCACATAACATCTGAAGATACTTTCTAAAAGTTATTGGAATTAACACAGAAATAATTCTGGGAAGCTAAGAGAGATGATTGTAAATCAGATATTTTACCACAGGTTTATTCATGATCAGTTGCTCATTGGAAAAGTAGATGTTCCTATATGCAAATCTTTGCAACTGGGAAAAAGACAGCTAAATCTCCAGCATATCAGGCAGTGGGTTTGTGAAGACCGATGACTGCTTTCATGACAGCATTTCAACAGCATTCTTTTTTCATTCACTGATTTCTCTCAAGGTCTTTCAGAATGTTTTTCTTTTCTCATAGCTGTTCTTTTATTATTTTTATTTTCCTGGCAAGATAAATAATCTTTTTGTTTGGAAACACTGTATGATTCCTCTGCTTAAAGCATATGTCTTATTTCTCCATTTCCACTAGGATTTCAAGAATTACCTTTTATACTAAGTACAGTACAGTGTTGCATCCCTTCTTCCTTCTTAAACTGAGAGTCATGCAGTGATTATTCATTTAAAATTTCCTTCAACACTTATGCCTTCCCAACCCCCTACACCCATACAAATCACATTTTCGTCTTAGCTGTTAAGTCTCTTAACTTGATGAGTTCTGTTAATAATGCAAAAACTCTTATTTGGCATATTGTTTATTTTTGAGACACATAAGCAGTGTATTTGGATGCTGAGAATGCAGATAATTTGTTGCTAAGACTGGTACATTTCAGAAGTCAGTGTAGTGAGATGGCTGTATTTGATTTAATTTTAAAAGATACATGAATAGAAGCATTCTAAGTTTTATTGTGCTGAACCACCTCTTTCCATGTCACAGTTTTACAACATATGCAACTCTTGCTAAATTTCGCAGGCTTCACAAAAAAAAAAAAAAAAAAAACCCTGTGGAAAATTTCTGTAAATATAACAATCCCATAATCACTTCAAGTACAGTACATACGTCATCAACTTCATTTGCCATTTTCATGGTGACTTGTCCTTTCTGCATTTTATTATTCATTTATGATAGCTATTATAGTCCTTTCAGATTCTATCTTGCTCTCCTGAGGAATATTTATGGCTATTATAGGGCTCTTATGAGAAGACCCAAAGATAGTTATTTCAGATACCCTGTGAAATGCTATATTAGTATAGGAATTGGCTGGCAGTAAAAGATCTCAAGTTGTTTCAGAGTCTCCCTTGATGAAGATAAAGAGGCAGATTATTCCTGGTGAGGTTTCCTTTTCACCCAGGAGAACCAAGTTATCTTTTGACAAGGAGGTTAGAACACATAAATTAACACAGTTTTGCAAATACAAACTGTTTTGGAAAGGTCACCAGGAGGAAAGCAAGAAAGGATTTAGGATGTATTTGCAAACTGATTTCTGAATGCAGTTTATAACTCTGTTTCTCACTCAGTATACTAATGGGGAAGTGTGATATGGATGGAAAAGAAATGGCAATGTCTTATACAGCCCATAGCAGAGATTTCACCACATTCACACAGCACAGTCATAGAATGTGAAATGTAAGCTCCTCCAGGGAAGGACACTAGAATGTTCTATTTGCTATGTCTCCGAAGCAGCTAGACTGATGCCTGGCACATAATAGACTCTCAGTCAATATTTGATGAGTGAATATATCAACTATTACCATCTCTGCCAAGGTGCTCTTTAGTTTATAATTAATTTTTATTTCTTTATGTAGAGTATTTTATTTGTTTTCATTTGTTTTTGCTTTTCCTTAAGTTGATTTGTCATAATAGAATGGCATAAATTTTAGTCTACAGTAAAAAAGCTGTCAAAATACCTTCTGATCTCTTAATTTGTCACATGTACTTTTATTTCAAAAATTTTTCAGTTGTTTCTTTGAAAATGATATATTCCTTTCATTGCTTTAAAATCCTGTAACTGATCATAAGACCTAAACATTAACAAATAAAATTAATTCCAGATTTCCTGTAAAGTTATTGATGCTAAACGTAATGTTCCACGTTCTACCAGTCAAACAACTCTAATCTTGATCTAAACAAAACAAAACATAAACAGAAGAGGCAAGAAAAAAACCACTGAGATATATCTCAATTTTAGTGTAAGTGAAGAAAGCTTTTGCCTGAAGTTTTCTCATTTACCATTTTCTTCTGAGTAATTATAAAGATGAGAGATAAATTGGATCTGGAGAGTTATTTAATACTATATATATGTATATATATATGTATATGTATATGCTAAGTTACAGCAAATGTCACAATATTGTCCAAAATACATCAACTATAGTCACTAATCTAACTGTATTAGAATTGATTCATAAATTATTCATAGGATACTGTTTTAAAAAAGCAAAAACACTATTGCAATTTTGGGGAAAAAATGGATTTTTGCTTGAATTCCAGTCTAGTTATTATTAGTCATATAATCTTATACCCTTACCTTTTCTAGTCTAATATTTGTCATGTGATAAAAGTAAAATTTTAACAAACCCTGTAATTCACAGGGTAATTAGAAAATTAAGTGAAATAAATAATATGGGCACAGAGGAGGGTGAAACATTTTGTTCCAAAGCAGTTAGTAATATTCCGGATTCATAGATACATATCATTTTTGACAGAAACCTCTGGCAGATACCTAGAGGAAAAACTGTGAAGTCTGTGAGCAAAAAGAAGGTTTAGGACACAGGGCTGGGTGATTCATCCCATTCCTCTGCTTTCGGTCATGTCCTCTTGGATACGCAGCTTCTTTTGTTTACGCTCCAATCTCTTAATTTACAAAATGTCAGTGCTTATCTGCTTCATTGAATTCTCGTGATTATTCCATTAAATTATATATTTAAAAGACATTTTTAACATTGTGTAATTTCTATACATGTATAGAGCTTTGTTGCAGCCAGTCAACATTTATGTTCATGATTCTCCTTTATACTGAATATTTGTTTGCAACATTAAAAACATGAAGCTTTGCCTTATATTATTACTTGTATCCTCATATTTTCCTGGCCATTTCTTGTATTTACAGTATCTTTAGATATTTATAGATATCTTACAGATATTTACAGTATCTGATCGTTGGTATATTATAAATGTCCTCAAGGCCTATGAGGGAACAAACAGAAATGGCCCCTCAAGGATCATGTCACCGTGAATTTTAAAAGAACAAAAGCAAAAATTCAAAACAGACATAGAAATGAATTTTTGTGTGTGATGATGTTGTATTTACCCAATTCGTCCCTTTCTTTTCTCTCACATTTCTATAAGTGCCGACTCATAACTATTGTTATACTACTGATCAAGAAGAAAGTCATCTAGGCCCAAGGGTAAAGATACTTCTAAATGTGCTTGGGTTATTGAGTTTTAGTTTTCTTCTATCTCTACTTCATGAATGATATGCGGCACAGTCAGTGCTTTGCATTTCTTTTTAACTCAGCACAAAGCTTTTTAATGGACCATGCTTGCTCTGGACCACACTCACTGCCTGGTATCTAACAACTTGTGTCAGTCATCTCAGTTGTATCAGCTATCTATAAATGCAGCTCCCTGCAAGATGAAATGACCTGGGACCAATTAATTGAAAATGGGGGGGAAAATGTGATAAATGCCATTGCGAGTGATTAACAAAATTAGCTATGCATCAATTGCAGATGGCCGGAGACACAGCTTGCCAAATGGAGTTGGCTACATATGAAGGATAACATATTGTTCAAGCAGCAGGACTTGAGAAGGATGTAGACATTCCAGCAAAATGGGCATGAACAGATGCAACATTACCTTAGTGCAGCAAATGTGAGTGTTGTGTTATTGCTTAGTTGTTGCTTGTTCAAATAAGATGTATTTTATGTGACAGGGGCATTAAACTTCAAATGATTTCCTGAGGTCATTCAACCTAGAGCCCCAGAGATCTCTTGGCTACTAAATACTCTAGAAATTTATTTACTTGGGATGTAACAGTTATATGTTCTGCACATGCCTTAATTCAATAAGAGTTTTCTTGTTTACAGTCATTTTGGCCAAAAATTTCACTCTCTAGGACATTCTCATCAAAATAGTTATTCTCTATCAGTAATAAGCTTTTTTGTTTAATCAAAAACAAACCATTATGCCCATGCACGAAAATGCTGTTCATTCTTTAAACAATTCTCTAATTTGAAGAGTCTGAACCAATCAATTTCTACTTTTTATATAAAAGTTATCAATTTAAGAAGTATAGAAATCCCATTGATAGGAATACTTCCTTATGCTTCTACTAGACCTGTAGTAGGCCAAGATAATGACCTTTCATGTGGATCTATAAACATATCTTTATTGAAAGTTTTTCTAACAATTCCTTTTTGTTTTTGGATATCCTGATATAAGAAATTTCTGAACAGTGTTCCAGGGACACACTGAATCTATACCTGAACATTCAACTTAGTAATAACCTTTAAGAAGTGAAGCAAACTAGACTCCAGGTAAATTTTGAATATAAAATAAAAACATTATACACTACTCTTCATTTACTTTTGCAATTTAGAACCTAACTGCAATCATTCAAGGCAAATTTACTAATTGGATCTCAACTACAAGTTTTACTGTTCATCCCATTTCCCAAATAACTTCTGTTACTCAATGATCATATAATTTTGAGCCATGTCTCAATATCATCAACTTTAATATTTTTCAAAAAAACTGTTACTAAGCTAGCTGGTATCCCTATAGTGACTCTATGATTGGAAATGGCATTAGAATATTATTTCTCAGTTTTTATGGGTTATATGTTCTGAAACTTACAGGAATCATATAAAAAAGAGTTTATATCATTGCAAAATGATTTCTGAGATAATTCAAAGTGCTGGTGCTTAACCCTTTCAAGCTGATATCTGGGACATTTACCAGATATTGGTTGGTTGAAGGTGGTATTCAGAAAAACTAAAAAAAAAAAAAAAAGAAAATTGTCAATCATGACTCACTTTTCACTATGTTACTACAAGTGTCTCCTTAAAATACAGTTTAATGGATTATGTCACATACATACCAGATTATCAACACAGAGGAATTTGATTTACTCTAAGTCCACAAACAAAAGGCAAGTGAATATGATTCTCTCAAGACCCAGAAAACATGCTTCCAAACTCCCTGAAAGAAATCTGCTACTTTTCACTATGTTACTACAAGTGTCTCCTTAAAATACAGTTTAATGGATTATGTCACATACATACCAGATTATCAACACAGAGGAATTTGATTTACTCTAAGTCCACAAACAAAAGGCAAGTGAATATGATTCTCTCAAGACCCAGAAAACATGCTTCCAAACTCCCTGAAAGAAATCTGCTTTTAGTGGGTTCACATAAAAAGGGGATACATCATAATGCTGTGCTGCTTCAAAGAGCATCATGACACATGCATGTAAAATGTTAAACTTTCCAGTATCCCTATAACTAGTTATCATTACGCTTCTAAACTCTTGTTCCACTAAGTTGGTGGGAAAACTTATCTCAAACTGTTTCAAGATTTTTCACCCTGATGAGCCATGTTTATAGAGCATTAAATTATTTCAAAGGACTGGGGAGAAAAAACTCCTCTCGTTTAACCATCTGTCCACATAACTGTTCCATAAATATATCTTTTACCCTCTTAATTCTAGTATTTTCTGTCCATCAGTTCTCTGTGCTTCTTTGTCACCCCTGGAATACCAGAATTGTGAGAGTAAGATGTCCTTTACAGCCAGCCATGCTGTAAAGGGTTTCTTTGTTCTGATTATCTCACAGATTTCTGGATGGTTTTATTGTATCTTTGCAAATTAAAGAAACAGGGACAGACCTCTCTCTTTTGGTCTCTTATTTTCTGCCAAGACTGGGGGTCTGCCTTCTAATCTCCCTAGGGAGCTTAAGAATTAGCTTTTCCTAATGTTTCTGGATAAGATATTTTTACAATACATGTAAACTCAAATCCAGCTCTAGAATGGAATACTTTTAGGTTGTCTTTTAAAATTTCTACCTTAATGACAGTGAAGTAACTGCAATATCCTAGATCTTAAAGAAAAGACAGAAAAGTAACCATATATTCAAAAGCAATCATAACATTGATGCTAATGTGCAAGTCATGCTTGAACATTCAGTTCAGTTCAGTTCAGTTCAGTCACTCAGTCGTGTCCAACCTGGTGGCTGCATGGACTGCAGCATGCTAGGCCTCCCTGTCTATCACCAACTCCCAAAGTTTACTCAAACACGTGTCCATTGAGTTGGTGATGCCATCCAACCATCTCATCCTCTGTGGTCCCCTTCTCCTCCTACCTTCAATCTTTCCCAATACTTGGATCCTACTAAGTAAGTATTCTTATAAAGATAGTAGTAAGTTGTAGGGAAACTTACAAGTAGTACAAGTTGGTCTTCCCCGATAGTTCAGTTGGTAAATAATCTGCCTGAAGTGCAGGAGACCCCTGTTCAATTCCTGGGTCAGAAAGATCCTCTGAAGAAGGGATAGACTATCCCCTCCAGTATTCTGGCATGGAGAATTCCATGGATTGTATAGTCCATGGGGTCATGAAGAGTCGTTCATGACTGAGTGACTTTCATTTACAAGTAGTAAGTTGTAAGGAAGCTGCCCACCTTAAAACACAATTTCTATTCAGATCTAAGTCAGAGGGCTTAACATGAAACTTCCCTTAAATACCTATGTATCAAGTTCAACTTGAAATTTGGAAATTATCAGAGGATACGTTGAAGACAAATGGGATCTAGAACTACCACAAATGTCTATATGTATTCAAAAACTGTTCTGTATTTTAGTATTAGTATTTATTGTATTAAACACTGTATTTTGCAGTGTTGAAGCTGCAAAGATATCTTAGGAAGCCCGAATCCCCCCAGAAAGTGAATTTTTAGAAATATGTGTAGGGCTACCTGGTAACTCCTATGAGATCTCAGACAGCCTTTGAAGGACAAAAAGAGATGATACTTTAAAAAAGCATTTCTGAAACGTAAGAAATATGAGTTTGGGCCATCAAGAACCAAGAGCAGTCTTTATGGCTCACTCAGTTCAGTTCAGTCACTCAGTCATGTCAGACTCTTTGAGACCCCATGAACCGCAGCAGCACGCCAGGCCTCCCTGTCCATCACCTACTCCAGGAATCCACACAAACTCATGTCCATTGAGTTAGTGATGCCACCCAACCATCTCATCCTCTGTCGTTCCCTTTGCCTCCTGTTTTCAATCTTCCCCAGCATCTTTTCAAATGAGTCAGCTCTTCGCATCAGGTGGCTAAAGTATTGGAGTTTCACCTTCAGCATCAGTCCTTCCAATGAATATTCAGGACTGATTTCTTATAGGATGGACTGGTTGGATCTCTTTGCAGTCCAAGGGACTCTCAAGAGTCTTTTCCAACACCACAGTTCAAAAGCATCAATTCTTCAGTGCTCAGACTTCTTTGTAGTCCAACTCTTGCATCAATACATAACCACTGGAAAAACCATAGCCTTGACTAGATGGACCTTTGTTGGCAAAGTAATATCTCTGCTTTTTAATATGCTATCTAGGTTTATCATAATTTTCCTTCCAAGGAGTAACTGTCTTTTAATTTCATGGATGCAATCACCATCTGCAGTGATTTTGGAGCCCGGAAAAATAAAATCAGTCACTGTTTCCACTGTTTCCTCATCTATTTGCCATGAAGTGATGGGACCAGATGCCATGATCTTCATTTTCTGAATGTTGAGCTTTAAGCCAACTTTGTCACGCTCCTCTTTCACTTTCATCAAGAGGCTTTTTAGTTTCTCTTCACTTTCTGCCATAAGGGTGGTGTCATCTGCATATCTGAGGTTATTGATATTTTTCCGGGCAATCTTGATTCCAGCTTGTGCTTCTTCCAGCCCAGTGTTTCTCATGATGTTCTCTTCATAGAAGTTAAATAAGCAGGGTGACAATATACAGCCTTGACATACTATTTTTCCTATTTGGAACCAGTCTGTTGTTCCATATCTAGTTCTAACTGTTGCTTCCTGACCTGCATACAGATTTCTCAAGAGGCAGGTCAAGTGGTCTGGTATTCCCATCTCTTGAATATATTCCCGTCTCTTGAATTTCCATCTCTTGAATTTTCCAGTTTATTGTGATCCATACAGTCAAAGGTTTTGGCATAGTCAATAAAGCCGAAATATATGTTTTCCTGGAACTCTCTTGCTTTTTTGATGATCCAGCAGATGTTGGCAATGTGATCTCTATGTCCTCTGCCTTTTCTAAAACCAGCTTGAACATCTAGAAGTTCACGGTTCACGTATTTCCAAAATTAATTTGTACTTAACTGTGAAAAGTCCACATCAATTCATGGAAGGAATGGATGAAGTAGAAATGAGCTATTTTCATGGGGAATGAACATAGTAAAAATCTACATATATATTTACAGAAAAAAAACAAAATGCCTTTTGCTACCACAGTTACCAGTGTTGGAAATACTTGTACATAAATTCTAGCAGTGATCCCCTGATTTACAGCATATGAGCAGTTTTCAATTGAATTTTATAAATAATCTGATATAATTTAAGAACAGAGCATGCTGTTTTTTAGTTAGTAATGACTATTTGCAATTACTTTATTATGTCCCTTTTAAATAAAAGGTACCGAAACAATGCATTTGGAAAAATACGGAAAGACTTTGTGATTATTTTGATGTGTATTTTATGGTAGACCAAATAACACATATCATGTAACAAACATATGTTTTTTGTATGTTGCCAGACAGTAGAAATACAGGTATGAATAAATCATTAATTACAGTTTCAAGAAGTTTGCAACAGAGTGAGGAAGCAGTGAAGTAAAAGGAAAGGTACAATACAATATTCATGCTATAGTATGGATGAGAATTTAGAGAGAAGAGGAAGTAGCTAATCATTGGAAACTAAAATTAAAATTTCTCCATGTAAATGGCATTTGAGATTTCCTTGGTACTTACTATTGTCCATTCAGATTATGAAGGAGCCAGATATCAGTTGGAACATGAAAATAGAAATTAAATATTTTAACTGAACCAAATGATTTTTACTCTAATATATAGTTGCAGTGCTATATGAAAATGCTAATAGTAATAGTATAGTAATAGTAACAATAATGATCATCTCTGCCATGCTTTCATTAAATGGCTACTAAGCATTAGATATTTGAATCCTCATAACCACTCTTCATTTACAGCTGAGAAAATCTTGGCTCAAAGATATTAAATAATGTGTTCAATAGCAGTAGTAAGTTGTAGATAAAACATTTAAACATAAGTCCTATTTGAAACTCCATCATGGAACTGAGGATAAGGAAATAAATTATTTGTACTCACTGCTTTTCTTCACCTATAAATTGGCCAGTAAACTTGGTAAATCCTTCAGACTCTACTAGTCCTTGGAAATTCACTGAACATATTTAAACTTTGAGAGTCCTAAAGTTGTAGAAAATGTTTACATGTTAGCCCAGTATTTTTTAAATGTGTAACACTTTTTCTGCAATTAAAACTATCATCATGTACAGAAATTGTATTCTAGAAAATATATTCTTAAAAACATTGTATCTGCCACAAATTAACAATTCTAAAAATACAAAGCTAGCCTTGCTGAATATACCTAACCTCATCACTTTAGTATTTAAAATTGCCTGAATACCTTGAATATCGTTTATTTGTATTAGTGAAAGTGATTCCATATGTAGCTATTTGCAAAATTCTGTCTTTTACATTTTTATTTGATCATAATAAGCTTGAAGTTTAATCTTTGTGTTTAGGTATTAATATTTGTGTATAAATAAAAATTAATAATAATTGTTACATTAGGGTAGTGAATCATCCCACAATCATCTAGAAATATTAATAAAAGAGTCAAATTAACTAATGAAAGAACCTAAGTTTCAATAAAATGAGACATTTAACATGTCATATTTAGCACTCTGTCAGATTCAATTATCAGGTGTTGCAAGTGTAGATAACTGACCTTTTCAAACATGTTCTTCCATGCCTATTTTCCAGTATTTTTCATTCCAGATATATATTTTTTCCTGTACTTCCTTTGCAGCTGCAATTTAGTTCAGTTCTGGCTAGTTCGTTATTATTATATGATGTTAGCTTTAGGATGTTTTGTTCACATCAGAAATAGAGGCATGCGAGGTGAGAGATTTCATCTTGTAACTGTCCTATTATTTCCTGAGTTAAACGTAGCATTCCTGGACGTGATGATTTAGCCAAAACAGTCAGTTCGCTGTCATGAAGATTAAACAGGACACACTAGAAATTCAGACTAAAACATCAGGAAATTGACATTGATCAGCTATCAGAAAAAAAAAAAAAAACAAAGACAGCTTATCTTTGACTTCTTAGTATTGACATTATTTTACTATATAATTTAAACCACAGTCTCATTTTTCTCTTATTTATACTTCAATGCCTCCTACTTGTTAGAAGAGCATTTCGTTGATGGGTTCCTATGTGTGTGCTCCAGAGAGTTTGGAATGAATCAGTTCAATCCAGTTCAGTTGCTCAGTCACGTCCAACTTTTTGTGACCCCATGAATCGCCACACGCCAGTCCTCCCTGTCCATCACCAACTCATGGAGTTCACTCAAACTCAAGTCCATCGAGTCGGTGATGCCATCCAGCCATCTCATCCTCTGTTGTCCCCTTCTCCTCCTGCCCCCAATCCCTCCCAGAATCCGGGTCTTTTCCATTGAGACAACTCTTCACATGAGGTGGCCAAATTATTGGAGTTTCAGCCTCAACATCAGTCCTTCCAATGAACACCCAGGACTGGTCTCCTTTAGGATGGACTGGTTGGATCTCCTTGCAGTCCAAGGGAGAGTCTTCTCCAACACCATAGTTCAAAAGCATCAATTCTTCAGTGCTCAGCTTTCTTCACAGTCCAACTCTCACATCCATACATGACCACTGAAAAAACCATAGTCTTGACTAGACAGACCTTTGTTGGCAAAGTAATGTCTCTGTATTTTAACATGCTATCTAGGTTGGTCATAACTTTCCTTACAAGGAGTAAGCATCTTTTAATTTCCTGGCTGCAATCACCATTTGAGGTGATTTTGGGATGAGTAAGTATTACTAAATTGCTTATCCCAACAAAAATATTTCTGTTTTATGTTATCATCTTCCATTGTCTGTGTTCTAACTATATATTACAAACATTATGTGTGATATATAAAAATATTATTTTAGAATAAGATTAAAAATCAGTTTTTATCTTCACCCACCATCACCACAATATAGGATATACATATACATTTAAATCAATATATTTTTTCTGCCACTGGAAATATGGAGTAGACATCAGGGTGGACTCACTCACTTTCCAATGAGCTGGTTCTTTGTATCAGGTGGCCAAAGTATTGGAGTTTCAGCTTCAGCATCAGTCCTTCCAATGAATACACAGGACTGATTTCTTTTAGGATTGACAGATTGGATCTCCTTTCAGTGCAAGGGACTCTCAAGAGTCTTCTCCAACACCACGGTTCAAAAGTATCAATTCTTCATGCTCAGTTTTCTTTATAGTCCAACTGTCACATCCATACATGACTACCAGAAAAGCCATAGCTTTGACTAGATGGACCTTTGCTGGTAATGTCTCCGCTTTTTAATAGATGGTCTAGATTGTTCATAGTTTTTCTTCCCAAGGAACGTGTTATATTTATTAAGACTTGTTTTATGGACTAACATGATATATTTGCAAAAGTGTCTCATGTGCCTTTGAGAAGTATAAAAATATATTAAGAATGAATACCTTAGTCTGTAGAGTTAAGACAAAGAAGAAACTGCTCACCTCAACTGTAATCTCTTGTTCTAAAGCAGTTACAGGCTTTTTACTTGCCTTATAATGTTTTCAAAAAATCCCCACTGCTTTTCTACCATGACTGAGTTCCACATTTGGCAAATCAAAGCCAAGAATCTTGCCATGTAGGGTCTAGTGATGGGATAAATAATAAAATAAAGAAATCTTAGTTATTAAATATATATTTTGCCACTAGACAAAACAGTAAATAAGTCTCTCACAAATTTTCAGCCAACAATCGAGAGTCATAACCTTAGTTGTGGTGCTGAAGGAAGAGGAGATCATGGTTCAGTATTTCTTTGCTGTTTAATCCTCAACTAAGTATTCACATGAAAAAAATGTAAAGTATCAGTGATTCAGAAATATTTAGACTACATCCTATAGAAATTAAAGTCTATGCATCTAGTAGTGATAAAATGACTGCTGCTATATTCTATCTTATATAGTACTTATTGAATTCCCTTTCAAAAAAACTCACTATAACTTAAATACTACTTTCTATGTAAGAGTAGTTGAGAATATTCCTCATGCCATAAGGCATGGGGGGATAACTATTGTAAGATATAGAATATATGGCTGTATTATTGTGAGTGTTAGTCACTCAGTCATGTTCGACTCCTCATAATCCCATAGACTGAAGCCAAACAAGGCTCCTTGCCATTTCCTTCCCCAGGAAAAAAAAAAAAAATTATTGTGAACCAATATTTATTAAGATATTTTTCCAGATAATTTCAACACTGCTCTTTATTAACTTGAAAAATATTAATTTTCTTTAGTGGAATTATCAAAAGTTTAACTGGCCACAAGTTTAACTGGCCACAATTAAATGACCATACTTAGTAAGCATATTTGTCAGCTGTCTACTGTTAAATAGTGTAGTTAAATCAATGTGACACAAGCACCATGAATAATTTAAAAAACACAAATTTTGTGGGAACTTTATTAAGCCTCTCTTATGATACTATAATAAAGTTTCAGTAAATGGAAATTTTTCTTTTCTTCTTTTACTTTTAGATTCAACTGTATATAAATTCTTCTCTGGAACTTATTGATAAAGAATTTATGTGAAGATTCATGCTGGCATTATGTATAAGTTTTCATAAAAAGAAAATTTTCTGATTTACAATGATTCTAAAAGCCAATTTATGTAAAACATGGAAATTAGTAATAACTAGAATCTTATTAATAACTAAATCAGTGCCTGATATTTCATAATTTATGACTGTGAGATTAATGTATGTTGAAGAGAGTTCTTAGACTCTATGTAGCAAGTCTTCTACTTATCTCTTAAACACTGAGACTGCATATTTGGAAAGAAACAGGAGATGGATAGGCCCATGTATGACTAATTCTGACACTATTCCAGCCATAATATTTGAAAGACAATAATAAAATGGCTCTTCTGACCCAAACGTCTGTGTCTGCCTTATTACTGATCAAGGGAGAGAAAAATTCCTGAATATCTGCCTTTCAGATATAGTAGTACTCCCTATTAATATACTGTAGAACTATAAATATATTTTTCTTTAACATTTAAAAATAGAAATTCCTGATGTGCCTGACTGCCCAACAACAGAGAAATACCCCAGGCAAGGGAGCCCTCTAAGTGCCTGAACAGGTGGAGCTACAGAGAAAGACTGGCCAAAGAGGCCTTCTGATTGCCAGCTACAAGAGACTTGAAAAAGGACTATCACAGGGCCATAACTCCTGGGGCTGAAGCAGTCAATGTCCCTGCACACTTGGCACCACCAGGGTCCCTGCAAGCAAAGCAGCTGCACCACTCTCACGTTCAACTCTCACTGGGGCAGAGCTGCCAGAGGCAAAAGAAAGTCTTGCATCTATGCCTGCGTGGTCGCTTCAGTCATGTCTGACTCTGTGACACTGTAGACTGTAGCCTGCTAGGCTTCTCTATCAGAAAAGGAGTTCTCCAGGCAAGACTACTGGAGAATATTGGCCAATACTAGTTGCCATATCCTTCTGTTGCCATATTTCCTGCTTCCCTAGCTGCCAAACCCTTTGAGTACCTGGTACTGCCAGAATCCTTGCTACCCAAGCAGCTGCACCACCTCCACACCTGGCCCTCACAGGGGCAAACTCAAGGCCTCCAGGGAAGCCTCAGGAACAAACCCCAGTGGATGACCCACATGTAGAGGTGGAAATAAAACCACAATTGAAAACCCAGGGGCAGTGTGGCTAAGGAATAAGACACAAAACCTTCCCACCAGCTGTACAAGCTGCAGATTAAATCAACAGGATCAACTAAGCAGACTCTGTGTCTATGGAATATATAAAAGGACACTGAGAGCTCCTACAAAAGAAAACACAGTAGTCTGACAGCTGTGGACATTGGAAGCAAGAACACACAGGATTAGGACCAGATTAGAATCTGAGTACTCCCACAGAAGGTGCAGAAATCAGTACAGTATTTGAGGGCATCCTAAGGAGGTAAGGTAGACTGACTCCTAGAGAGGGAAAGGACTCTGACAGCAGTGACTCAAGAAAAACATTTATTCTTATGTTTTTACTTGTTTTGTAGATTCTTTCCCTTTCCCACCTCTCCCGCCCATTGTAGTTGTTGATTTTATTGTCACTAAGAAATCCAATTAGGCTATTGAGTTTTTGGTTTTTTTTTTCTCAGTCAAATTTTTATTGTCATAAACATCTGCCTCTATGTTGGGCTTTTGTAATTCTGTCGAATTTTCCTTTTTTTTAATTTTAATTTTAAAACCTATTATTATTTTTTCTACCTTTATTCCTTTGTTTGCTTTTTTCTGCTGTTTTTTTTTCCCTTGCAGTTAATCTTTCATGTATATGAATCTTCTTTATCTACCTCTATTTAACTTAGCATAACTATTCTTTCTTTATTTTCCCTCCTTTCCTCTCAACATATGTGTTCGTTTATTCTCATTGCTTTATTTCCCAATTGGCACCTTGCTTTAGTTTTGTTTTCCAGTTTTTGCTTTAGTTACTTTTGATTTGGTAGATATAATTTTTGTTTTCCTTTGTTTGCCAGGTCCATCTATTGTACTTTATTTTTGTTGGACTACTTTGATTTTGCTTATGGGTGTATATTTATATGTGTATATTAAGTCACACTTTCTATTGTTATTAAAAACCTCTGCCTCTATGTTGTACTTTTGCAGTTCTGTGGAGTTTTCCTTTCTTTTTCTTCCATTTTTTCTCCTATTTTCTTCTTTTTTTTTTTCTTTTTTAGAATTTTAATTTTTTAAAACCTAGCATATTTTCTATACATTTATTCATTTGTTTGCCTTTCTTACTGTTCCTTTTCCCTTGCAGTTCATCTTTAAGATATATAAAACTTCTTCACCCACCTCTGTTTACCTTTGCATATGTATTCTTTCTTTCTTTCCTTTCTTTCTTTTCCTCTCAACATATTTGTTAGTTCTGTTTCCATGGCTTTATTTCCCTTGGCACCTTTAGTTTTGTTTTCCAATTTGTGATTAAGTTAATTTTATTCTTAATTGTTAAATACAAATTTTGATTTCCTTTGTTCACTTGGTCAATTTACTGTACTTTATTTTTGTTAGACTACTTTGACTTTGCTCATGGGTGTACATGTATATGTGTATATTCCATTATGTTAATTATTATTTCTAACTACCATTTGATTTTGTAACTGACTTTGTAACTACTATTTGTCTAGGGTTCATCGTTGGTCTATCATTTTTCGAATATTTGTTTTGATCTCACTTAATGCTACAGCAACTCACTTGTGAAAACTTTGTTCCTGACCAGAGATCAAACCCTCAGCCTTTGGAGTGGGAGCACTGACTCCAAGACCCTAGATTACTAGAGAACTAACCCTAGAGAGTATCAGATAGTGAGAACTTACACAAAGGAAACCACCTGAATACAAAACCAGGCATCACTCAACCACCAGTAGCACCCTGTGTAGGATGCTTCATCTGAACGACAAACAAAACAGATATACAAACAGAATCATCAGCAGACAAGATTACATCCTTACTCAGCCTTGTCCATCAGAGGAAAAACAAAAATTCAGTATAAATATCACACTATACAAAGCCCACACATACCACTGGACCAACCTCAGGAGGACAGAAACCAAAAGGAAGAAATAATTCAACTTTCCTTGAAGCCTGGGAAAACGAGAATTCAAACACAATCAGTCCAGTTCAGTCACTCAGTCGTGTCCATGACTTCTTTGTGACTCCATGAACGGCAGCATTCCAGGCCTCCCTGTCCATCACCAACTCCCAGAGTTTACCCAAATTCATGTCCATCGAGTCGGTGATGCCATCCAACCATTTCATCCTCTGTCGTCCCCTTCTCCTCCTGCCCTCAATCTTTCCCAGCATCAGGGCCTTTTCAAATGAGTCAGCTCTTCACATCAGGTGGCCAAAGTATTGGAATTTCAGCTTCAACATTAGTCTTTCTAATGAACACCCAGGACTAATCTCCTTTAGGATGAACTGGTTGGATTTCCTTGCAGTCCAAGGGACTCTCAAGAGTCTTCTCCAACACTGAAGTTCAAAAGCAGCAATTCTTCTGCACTCAGGTTTCTTTATAGTCCATCTCTCACATTCATACATGACTACTGGAAAAACCATAGCCTTACTTCAAAAAAAAAAAAAAAAAGAAAAGAAAAGAAAAGAAAGGCAAAGAAATATTGCACAAATGAAGGAACACACTAGAAACACAGAAGTCCAAATAAATGAAGAAGAAATATGCAAACTACGTGAAAAAGAATTCAAAATAATGATAGTAAAAATAATCAAAAACTTTGAAAAAAAAATGGAGAAAATGCAAGAATCAACTAACAAAGACCTAGAAGAACTGAAGAATAGACATTCAGAGACAAACAACACAATTACTGAAATTAAGGCTACTCTAGAAGGAATCAATACCAGAATATCTGAAGCAGAAGAATGGATAGGAAAGCTGGAAGATAAAATGGTGGAAATAACTTGTGAAGAGCAGAATAAAGTAAAAAAGAATTCAAAGAGCTGAGGATAGTCTCAAAGATCTCTGAGATCATATCAAACATGCCATAATTTGAATGATGGGGGTCTCAGAAGAAAAAGAGGAAAAGAAGGGTATGAAAAATTTTTTGATGAGATTAGAGTTGAAAATTTCCTTAAATGGAAAAAGAAATAGCTTATTAAGTCCAAAAGGCACAAAGGATTCCATACAGACATATCCAAGGAGAAAAATGACAAGACATATACTAATCAAACTAACAAAGACTAAATACAAAGAAAGAATATTAAAAGCAGCAAGGGAGAATCAACAAGTAACATATGAGGGAAACCCCATATGCTTAACAGCTGATCTTTCAGCAGAAACTCTGCAGGCCAGAAGGGAATGGCAGGATATATTTAAAGTACTAAAAGGGAAAATATATAACCAAGATTACTGTACTCAGGAAGGATCTCACTCAAAATTGATGGAGAAATCAGAAGCCTTTCAGACAAGCAAAAGTTAAGAGAATTCAGTACCACCAAACCAGCTTTACAGCAAATGTTAATGGGACTTATATAGTCAAGAAATAGAAGAAAAAATATATACAAAATCAACCGCAAACAAGAAAATGTCAATAGGAACATATATATCAATAATTACTTTAAATGTAAATGGATTAAATGCTCCAACCAAAAGACAAAGATTGGATGAAAGGGTAAAGGCCATATATGAAAAGCCAATAGCAAACATTATTCTCAATGGTGAAAAACTGAAAACATTCCCCCTAAGATCGGGAACAAGACAAGGGTGTCCACTTTCACCACTGTTATTGAACATAGTTTTGGAATTCCTAGCTACGGTAATCAGAGAAGAAAAAGAAATAAAAGGAGTCCAGATCAGAAAAGAAGAAGTAAAACTCTCAATGTTTGCAAATGACATGGTGCTGTACATAGAAAACCCTCAAGATAGCATCAGAAAATTATTAGAGCCATTGAATTTAGCAAAGTTGCAGGGTACAAAATCAACACACAGAAATCACTTGCATTTCTGTATAATAACAATGAAAAACCAGAAAGAGAAATTAGGGAATTAATCCCATTCACCATTGCAACAAAAAGAATTAAATATCTAGTAATAAACTTAGCTAAGGAGAGAAAAGAACTGTACACAGAAAATTATAAGACACTAATGAAAGAAATAAAAGACAACATAAAGAGATGGAGAGATTTTCCATATTCCTGAGTAGGAAGAATCAATATTGTGAAAATAACTATACTACCAAATGCTGTCTACATATTCAATGTGATCCCTGTCAAATTATCAATGACATTTTTTCACAGAACTAGGGCAAAAAATTTCACAGTTCATATGGAAACAGAAAAGACCCCAAAGAGCCAAAACNAAGACAACATAAAGAGATGGAGAGATTTTCCATATTCCTGAGTAGGAAGAATCAATATTGTGAAAATAACTATACTACCAAATGCTGTCTACATATTCAATGTGATCCCTGTCAAATTATCAATGACATTTTTTCACAGAACTAGGGCAAAAAATTTCACAGTTCATATGGAAACAGAAAAGACCCCAAAGAGCCAAAACAGTCTTGAGAAAGAAGGATGGAGCTGGAGGAATCAACCTTCCTGACTTCAGATTATACTACAAAGCTACAGTAACCAAGACACTATGTTACTGGCACAAAAGCACACATATAGACCAATGGAGAGAGATAGAAAGCCCAGAAATAAACCCATGCACGTATGGGTACCTTATTTTTTCTTTCACATTTTTTTATTTATTATTATTATTATTATTATTATTTTTTTACTTTACAGTACTGTATTGGTTTTGGCATACATTGACATGAATCCATCATGGGTGTACATGAACTCCCAAACATGAAACCCCCCTCCCCACCTCCCACCCCACATCATCCCTCTGGAATATCCCCATACATCAGCCCCAAACATCCTGCATCCTGCATTGAACATAGACTGGCGATTCGTTTCTTACCTGATAGTATACATATTTCAATGCTATTCTCCCAAATCATCCCACCCTCTCCCTCAGAGTCCAAAAGTCCACTCTACACATCTGCGTCTCTTTTGCTGTCTTGCATACAGGGTCCTCATTACCATCTTTCTAAATTCCATATATATGTGTTAGTATACTGTATTGGTGTTTTTCTTTCTGGCTTACTTCACTCTGTATAATCGGTTCCAGTTTCATCCATCTTATTAGAACTGATTCAAATGTA
>SJYX01024176.1:167592-195455 GCA_006410675.1 Oreotragus oreotragus
GTTTGGAAACCTCTCTTCTTAAGCTTCCCTTCCCGGGACGGGCTTCCCTTCCCGGGACGGAGCTCCCTCCCCACCTCCTTTGTCTCTTTTTTTTTCGGCTTTTATATTTTTTCCCCTACCTGCTTTTGAAGTCAGTGCTCTGTTTTTCTGGGTGCCTGATGTCCTCTGCCCGCATTCAGAAGTTGTTTTGTGGAGTTTGCTCAGCCTTGAGATGTTCTTTTGATGAATCTGTGAGGGAGAAAGTGGTGTCCCCGTCCTATTCTTCCGCCATCTTGACCGGAACCTCCTAGAACAGTTTTAGATTCACAACAATAATGAGGAAGAAGGGGCATGGATTTCCTGTATACTCCCTGCCTCCACACTTAAAGGTATCCCCATTATCAGCACACCACTGGAACAGTACATCGGTTTCAGGTGAAGAACTTACATTGCCACATCATAATCAACTAAGGGCCATAGTTTACACTGCAGTCCATCCTTGCTGTTGTACATTCCCTGCATTTTGATATCTAAAAACAATTTACACTGCCTCAAACATCCTTTGTGCTACACCTATTTTTCTCTCCATCTCCCAGTGACTGGTAACTACTGTTCTCACTGTATGATTTTTTCTTTCTAGAATCTTACATTGTGTAGTCTTTTTTAAAATTAATTTTTATTGAGATATTGTTGATTTATAAGCATTAGTTTCTAATGTATAGCAAAATGAATTAGCTATACATATACATATATCCACTCTTTTTTAGATTTTTTTTTTCCTATATAGACCTTTAGAGTATAGTACATAGAGTTCACTGTGGTATATAATAGATTCTTATGAATTATACATTTTTTGCATAGCAGTGTGTGTGTGTCAATCCTATCTCCCAGTTTATCCCCCATTTTGGTAACTATAACTTTGTATTCTACATCTGTGACTCTAACTTGCAAATAAGTTCATTTCCTTAGATTTCACACATAAGCATTATCATATGATTTTTGTCTTTCTGTCAGACTTACTTCACTTTATATAACTGTCTCTAGGTCTATGCACTTCTACAAGTGACACTCATTTTCCTTTCCATGGCTGAGTAATGTTCCATTGCATGTATGTACCACATCTTCTTTATCAATTCATTTATTGATGGATTTTAGATTACTTCCATGTCCTGGCTATTGTAAATAGAGTTACAGTGAGCAACAGGGTCCATGTTTCACCTAGCTTTATCCATTAAGAAATCCCAAAGTAGTGACATTCAGTAGCAATAAGCTCACCTGTCATCCAAATCTTGGATTATAAATGTTATTCTCTAACAAATGGAGTTAGAGGTCCTTGATTACAGAACTGGAATACAGAAAGCCAAAAATTGAAATTGAAACCGTTTCACAATTTGACTTCCCTGGTGGCTCAGATGATAAAGTGTCTGTCTACAATGCAGGAGACCCGGGTTCGATCCCTGGGTTGGGAAGATCCCCTGGAGAAAGAAATGGCAATCCACTCCAGGACTATTGCCTTGAAAATCCCATGGACAGAAGAGCCTAGTAGGCTACAGTTCATGGGGTCACAAAGAGTCGGACATGACTGAGCAACTTCACTTCACTTCACAATTTGAACAACAGAATAAATGCAAGTTGTATTGAACTATAATTCAAAGGATATCTATTTTTGTTTCTGTAAATCTATGCATAAAAATAAAATATATATTTTGGGAGCAGTAAGGTAGAGCAATTAATCTCAAAATCTCTAGGCTTATTGTCCTTATTTTTTAGTAGTTTACCACTGTTTTAAATTTCTAAATACCTGTCCCATAAGAAGAGTACTTAAATCTTATGTGGTGAAAGTATGAATTTCCAGCAAGGATACGTGAGAAATTTGAATTTAAAAAATTCTCTCAACTTTCACTTCAGCAATTCTGAAATACTCTAGATAAGTACAAAGTATTAGAAAATCATACCATTCATGTACAATGTAAAAAGTATGTCATATAATGACTTAATTTAAATTTAACAAACCAGTTATTGCAGATAATTAAATAACACTTGATGATTAAAAGCATATTTATGTAGATTAACATCTATTAAATGAACTTATAACACCCTAATAGTTAATTCTGTTTTAACTATATTTTAAATTATTTAAAATTTCATCTTGTGCCCACTTTTCTTTGAAATAGTCTCTTAAATTTTAAGATGAAAATATTTTCTTTTTAAAAATATCTTTACTCACTAGTACATTAACTTATTATTGTTAAATAAACAGAAAAGACTTACAGTGAAGCAAAGCAGCATGCAGACCCTTAAAAATCAAAAGACTATGTAAAGTAAAATGAGAGTAAGCAAATTAATTTTTCAATAGACTATGCTCACAATTAATATTTTTAATCATAAGAACTCTCAAATTTTACATACTGGTGCATTTTATTATTATCATTATTAGTATATATGTATTAAACATGGTATCAGTTCAATTCAGTTGCTCAGACAAGTCCGACTCTTTGCGACCCAATGAATCGCAGCACGCCAGGCTCTCTTTCACTTTCATCAAGAGGCTTTTTAGCTCCTCCTCACTTTCTGCCATAAGGGTGGTGTCATCAGCATATCTGAGGTTATTGATATTTCTCCCAGCAATCTTGATTCCAGCTTGTGTTTCTTCCAGTCCAGCGTTTCTCATGATGTACTCTGCATATAAGTTAAATAAGCAGGGAGACAATATACAGCCTTGACGTACTCCTTTTCCTATTTGGAAACATGGTATAGTCAGGCAAATTTTCAGGAGTGCTGTTTAAAAAATATAATCTTCAAATACTTCAATGAATTATGTTTTATTTTCATTATTTATATAATCATGTTTATGTCAAAGCCTTTGACTGTGTGGGTCACAATAAACTGTGGAAAATTCTGAAAAAGATGGGAATATCAGACCACCTGACCTGCCTCTTGAATAACCTATACGCAGGTCAGGAAGCAAAAGTTAGAAGTGGACATGGAACAACAGACTGGCTTCAAATAGGAAAAGGAGTATGTCAAGGCCGTATATTGTCACCCTGCTTATTTAACTTATATGCAGAGTACATCCTGAGAAACGCTGGGCTGGAAGAAGCACAAGCTGGAATCAAGATTGCCGGGAGAAATATCAATAACCTCAGATATGCAGATGACACCACCCTTATGGCAGAAAGTGAAGAGGAACTGAAAAGCCTCTTGATGAAAGTGAAAGAGGAGAGTGAAAAAGTTGGCTTAAAGCTCAACATTCAGGAAACGAACATCATGGCATCTGGACCCATCACTTCATGGGAAATAGATGGGAAAACAGTGGAAATAATGTTAGGCTTTATTTTTGGGGGGTGCCAGAATCACTGCAGATGGTGATTGCAGCCATGAAATTAAAAGACACTGACTCCTTGGAAGAAAAGTTATGACCAACCTAGATAGCACATTAAAATGCAGAGACATTACTTTGCCAACAAAAGTCTGTCATCTAGTCAAGGCTGTGGTTTTTCCATTGGTCATGTATGGATGTGAGAGTTGGACTGTGATGAAAGCTGAGCGCTGAAGAATTGATGCTTTTGAACTGTGGTGTCGGAGAAGACTTGAGAGTCCCTTGGACTACAAGGAGATCCAGCCAGTCCATTCTAAAGGAGATCAGCCCTGGGATTTCTTTGGAAGGAATGATGCTGAAGCTGAAACTCCAGTACTTTGGCCACCTCATGTGAAGAGTTGACTCATTGGAAAAGACTTTGATGCTTGGAGGGATTGGGGGCAGGAGGAGAAGGGGACGACAGAGGATGAGATGGCTGGATGGCATCACGGACTCGATGGAAGCGAGTCTGAGTGAACTCCGGGATTTGGTGATGGACAGGGATGCCTGGCGTGCTGCGATTCTTGGGGTTGCAGAGTCGGACACGACTAAGCCACTGAACTGAACTGATGTTGCTGTGGCTGCTCAGTTGCTTCAGTCATTTTGGATTCTGCCCCTATGGACTGCAGCCTGCAAGGCTCCAGAGAGATTATAAACTTTTCAATGAGGAGGAACTAAGAATTGACAAACTAAAGGCAGTGTGGCAGTGTTGGATCAATGACAGTAGTTTTGATCACTAGGCTATCTCAGACCATGATGGAAATAGATATCCATTACCAGTTGGGGGAATCAGCTAAGAATAACTGGAAACAATGGACTTAAACTTTAAGATGTGGGAGTTTGAGATCAGTTTCTCACAGAAGAAAGATATGCTTGATGGGAAAATTTTGGGAAGCAGTTGACAAGAATAGAATTAGGAAACAGAAGTTAGGAAACAGGAATAGAATTAAGAAACCTAAGGAATATTATGAAGTTGGAATAAATGTTACCTAATAGCAATCCATAAACTTTTGGTTATGTAACTGCCTCTATTTTGACATTTAGGGAATTTTTTGTAATTAGAAATATTAGAGTTATGCAGCTTTTTCTTACTTTCTTTTTTCTTACAATTGATGGAGGGTTTTTTGAGGATGCTAAAAAAAGTTTAAGACTACTAAAATCCACTGAATATATTAGGCTCAGTCTAAATAATATACAATTATGTAAGACTGAAATAATTTCTTTTTACAATTGAATGTATTTATTTTTCATTGGAGGATAATTGCTTACAATATTGTGTTTGTTTCTGCCATATATCAACATGATTCAGCCATAGGTATACACACGTCCCTTCCCTCCAACCACCCACCCTATTCCACCCCTGTAGGTAATCACCGAGACCTTGTCTGAACTACCTTTGCTATATAGCAACTTCCAACTAAGAAACTATTTTATACATGGTTTTGTGTATGTTTCAGTGCTATCCTCTTAATCTATTTGCTAATTGTGATCTTAAAGATAAATATTTGGAGAAGGAATCATGTTGTCCTATGTCATTCATTGATTGTGTACAGTTTTTTAGATCTGAAACATTCTAACAGGTCAAGTTATCGTTGTTATAAATGCACATCAATCTATTTGCCTCAAAAAGGAATTTATAGATTCTTGGAGGAGTAGAAATCTGATTCCCAGAGTATCAATAATAACTGAGACTAGTATTAAATGAATTTATAAATGGAAGAAAATTTGAACATGATAGGAGTTAAGTGACAAAAATGAGCAATGAAACTAAGTATAAAAGATCTAAATATTATAGGTCAGGAAATTTAGTAGAACTCTATTAGAAATACCACAAGATCAAAATTTTAAATATATTATTCAAGTAATTAAGGGCAAGGATTCTGAAGCAAATTGATTTGGTTCAAATCCAAGACCTCCAATTTTTTAACTGTGTGACCTTAAATGGGCAAATTACTTATCATTTTTCTCCATTTCAACAGGTTACCTGTCTGAAAGAATTTTTGAATACTAAATGAGTTAATATGTGTAAAGTACTTAGAAAAAGGCCTGCTGCATAGTATTAAGTCAGTATTGGATATCTATAATGCCATTTTTGTTTTGCACATAGAGAAGGAGAAATCTTTTGGACTATGGGATTCTTTGGGCATGGGGTCCCATGGGTAAACAACACTGTTGTTTTTCCCCACTACATTATCTTCCCAGTGTGATCAGTGAAGATCATATCTGCAGCCCTCTTGAGACATTTGAGAGTAGGAGTTTCAGGTGCAGAAATTATATAATGGCTTCCTGTTTTGATATATAATCTGTTTAACTTTTGTAGTGCTGTTTATCTTCACATCATTCTCAAGCTTCAGTGGTGCTGCTATAAGGGATGGTACAGGGTCAATTAATGGATATACAGGAAAAATATAATTAGTATTGATGAGAAAAAGAATAGAGATGTTTTTATTAGAAAACATTTTGATTTATACTCAGAATTCAGATAAAAAGATTGTAGCTTAATTTAAAATAAAAGGTCTGAATCAAAAGCACAGGGACATGGAACTTCATTTCTAACAAGTGGAGGCTGGAGGTCTGGGTGGGTAAAATATTGTTCATAGTGTTGGCACAGACCTAGACAATGTTTTAAAAATGAGTTAACCTACACCAAACCAAGGCTATGTGAGATCATGTGAATAAAAAGAGCAATAGGAAGAGATCTGTGTTGGCTTTGGAAAGTTTCTTTTAGTAAAGCTTAGGTAAGGATAATAAGAAAAGGGGAAGGAAATGGCAACCCACTCCAGTATTCTTCCTTGGAAAATCCCATGGACGAAGGATCTTGGCAGGCTACAGTCCATGGGGTTGCAAAGAGTCGGACACAACTGAGCAACTGAACTGAACTGAACTGAAGGATAATAAAGGACTACTTATCCCACTTAATCAACCCTCATAACTTCTATAGAAAATATCAAATCCTCCTGGTCTTTGTAAAAGTATAGCCATCTGGAGTAGCAACTAAGTACAAACTATACAAAAAGCAGACAAGTTTCCTTTCACTCTCTGTCACACACAGACATACACAGACACACACACAGATACAGACACACACACACACAATATCACTTTCCCTTTCTTAAAGGTAAAAGAAAAATCAAGAATAAATCTGGTACCCAGAAGTCTGCATAATAGGAATCTTGTAAATCACGGTTTAGAATGCAGTTTTACAAATTTCCAGGCATCTGTTAGGGGATATAAAACTGTATGCATTTAAACAACTCTTTTGTTTAACATTTAGCTAATATTTGCATAGTATAAATGTTATTTGCAAAGATTTAAATAATTTTAAGTATGATCATTCTGTTGATGAAGAAAATAGTTTGGGGAGAAAATCATAATGTGTCTATAAAGAAAATCTCACTTATTTTCTGAACTATTTATTTTAATTTACTTTAACTTAATTTGAAGGATTTGACCCCACAGCACATAATGAAATGTTAATCAGAATGGGAAGAAACATTATTAATTTAGTTTATACATTTATATGCCAAAATAGTTTAAAAGTTTTTCACTTTATAATGTGATGTTTTTCTGTAATGATTTGCTTCCAATGGACATGAAATTTTGACTGCTACCTCTTATGTGAAACCATCATTCAGTTCTAAACTAAGGTGTCATTGATTCATTAGATTTTCTATAAAATTGTGATGGTCTGACATGGCTATAGATTGCTTTTGGTGTGATTAGTTGTGTATGAATCTTACTATTTTATTTTAAACTAAAAGTTATACTTTAAAATAAATATAAAGCAAATAAATTAAAATATATATAATTTTTAGAAACTAGTTTCTAAATATATAATTATTCACTTTATAGCAAGTTTAGATTCATTACTGCTTTAGTATTTATCATTGACTCTTGGAGTTACTTTATTAGGCAGAATTTTAAACTCATAAAAAATATCTAAATATTCAAGTAAATATTAAATATAACATTTAAATAAATATTTAAATATCACATATTCAAATATTTTAAATATCAGGATATTTCATTACATGGTACATAGTAGACTCATCATTGGTAATTATTTAATGAAGGAAGAAGAACAAAGAAGCAAGAAAAAAGAAAAATAAAGAAAAAAGGAAGGAAAGAAGAAGCTACTGTTCTTTGCTTTGATTTGGCCAATGTCCAGCTGTGAAACTTAAGCTCCCTTTGTTAATTACCCCTCAGTATAAATATAATTGAAAATCAAAGGTAAAGTAAGAGATGTTTTCCTTAATTTCTTAATTCCATTCAATTACCCTGGCTTTCCCTCATGCTTTTCTCTTATGTTGTCCTAATTCAGAGAGAAAATGGAGTATCTTTAGTGAACTAACATTTATGAAACAGGGAATCTAGGGGTTCTACGGAGAGGAAGGTTTCAGTAGGAATCTCTAGTGCCTTGTAGTATGAATTGAATCTTTGGCTAGTTTTGCAAATGATGTCCAGTGAAGTGATTTTCAGAATTAAATCTATTAGTTATTTCAGAATTCAATCTATTAATTATTTCAGAATTCAATCTATTAATTATTCTTTGCAATTAAAAAAATGTTTATTTAATTTTTTACTTTACAATATTGTACTGGTTTTGCTTTGCAATGTTTTAAAGTGTTTTCACATGACCTTCCACCTGCCTTTCCTAGTGGGTAGTTCCTTAAACAAGATAGCTTGCTTAAATTGACCGTGTTTAAATTTAAACCAATGTAGCCAATTGTATGGGCTTCCCTGGTGGCTCAGATGGTAAAGAATCCACCTTCTATGCAGAAGACTTGAGTTTGATCCCAAGGTTGGGAAGATCCCCTGGAGGAGGGCATGGCAACCCACTCCAATATTCTTGCCTGGAGAATCCCCATGGACAGAGGAGCCTGGTGGGCGATAGTTCAAGGGGTTGCAAAGAGTCAGACACGACTGATTGACTAAGTACACAGACAATAGTATACATCAAATACTATGGGCAAGATGTTGCAGTGTATATTGTGAAAAAGTGTAATGTGAAGAAGATCACATTTCTAATGACATTGTGGTTGTTTTAGAGATAACCACAAATGGTTAAACAAACAAACAAACAAAAGTCAGCTTCAGGCATCAGGGATCTCTTATAATAATTAGAAGGAAGGAATATGAAGAGGTGGGCATTGTATGCCTACCTTACTAATAGCCATCTGTGTCCTCAAGATTGACCCTCATCACTGCACTCCACTGCCGGCATCATTTCTTGTTCTGCTTTTGTCTAGTTGTAAAACAAATTAAAATCCTTCACTAGGAACTGTGTGGTTGCCAGAGTTAGAGCAGCGATAGTTCAAAGAACCACATCTGGCAAGCAAACTCTTAAAAACAAAAATAAACCTTTTTTCCCAGCTCACAGAAGTCCAGAGAGAAAGATTAATTAAAGTCAAAGGAGACAAAACATACACACATCTCCTACTATTGTGATGATGGTGGTTTCTTTTCTACCCTCTGCTTACAAACTCTTTTTCCTTCACAGTATGTTCCTTGATAAAACAATAGTCTCTTTAAGTAAAATTCAAAACATTACAGTATGTATGAATAAATCTCCTTGCTGAACCCATATTTTAGGAATTCTAAAAAAGCTGATAACATAAACCCTGTCACATTTACATATTATGTTTTTTCTCATCCAGTTTTAAGTTTTGCACAGTCATTAATCTCTGGGACTAGGTTTCTTTTTACATAAGGTTTAATGTTTTTCCTGGTCTCCTGACACAAGGTACCATTTGCTAACTGCATTGGCCCCTTTGAGCTCCTCGAGTACTTGTTTAAATGGCATGGATAATGTGAGATTTCTCCCACACGATGAGGTAATTTATATAAGCATCCTCAGGGGTCTCTGAAGTTCTTGGTGAGCATAACATTGCCCGAGATAATAGGATGCCTAGACAATACTTTGTTCTTTGAATCCTAACTTTTACTTGTGGTTTCAGGATCCCTTTGGAAGAACCTGAACTTCTTTTAGGTTTTTGTTTCTGTGAGGAGGAAAAAAAATGAAGAATCAAAGTTCTGTAGTGTGCTTTTAATTCTACATTTTAACAGACACTAAAAGCTAAAGAACTGAGCTATCTCTGAAGTATTGTTGGGTATGATGGCTTGGGAGGAGGGAAACCTGCTGCTCTGTGGTGGAAAAAGAAATCCAGGGGTCCTTTGTGCTGAGTGAGATAACATAGCCTTTACATGTTCTCTTACACAGCTGTTAGAAGTGACTTTCCTTATTTCTTTCCTCTTCCTTCTCTTTCCTTGCCATACCTTATTGACTCACTTGTCCAATGGGAGGAAGGGTAACTGTAATGCAGACTCTCTGATGTATTGAAGAGGAAATCCTGAGGGTAAATATCTGTATTTTGTAAGGTAATTTTCTATCACTAAATGATGCAAAACTGGGCAGGTTAATTTGTAAGATGTCAGAATGGAAATGGTCCTTTAAAGCATCTGACAACATATTGATTTGATTTCTTGGCTTTTTACATTTGTTTGGACTCAGGCTTTATTTTAATTTTGGAAAAGAACATGGCAACCCACTCCAGTACTCTTGCCTGGAAAATCCTATGGACAGGGGAGTATTTTAATCTTAAAATATTAAGATATGGTAAAAATATACATTGTATGTTTACTCCTGAATTCCAGTTTAAGTCTGTTGTGACAATTCCAAAGCTATGAAAAATTTTCAACTCACAAAGGATCTGGTACACCTCAAATTATTTACCTGTATCTCAGATCTTCCTGTGAGCATGGGTTAAAATCATAGATTAAAGTTCAATTTTCTGCCACAGTATATCATACGAATACTGTCAAGGTGTGTGTAATTTTAGAAGCAAACTAATTTTTCAGAATGAAAGGAAATTTTAAAAATTACCTTTTTTTTTCCTTCTAATTTTTCAGTTTGAAATTAAAGCAGGCTGTTTTTCAGAAGTAGACAAAACTTAAATATGTTTTTATCACTAATGAAATGTCATTGGATCCTTAATCCTAATACTAAGGAGGTGTCAAATTGGTTTAACAGGTTTGTTCCTGGATTGAAATAAGGTGGGGAAAACCTTATTCAAAGTCCTATCACTTAATAATAGTGTGACTTTGGTTAAGTCACTTTACCTATTTACTCATCAGTTTCAATGTATAGAATACATTATAATACAGTTAGTTTTAAATTTTATTTATTTTTTATTAAAAGATAATGGCTTTACAACATTGGATTGGTTTCTGGCATCCATCAACATGAATCAGCATGTTCATGAATCATTCATGAATCAATGTGAATCTATATCTATCTATATTTATATATACCTATATCCCCTCCCCCTCAAATCTTCTACCCACCTCCCACCCTTTCCCACCCCTCTAGGTTGTTACAGAGCTCCAGTTAGAGCTCCTTGAGTCATACTGCAAATTCCCATTGGATATCTATTTTCCATATAGTAGTGTATATATTTCCATGTTACTCTCTCTACTTGTCCCATCCTCTCCTTCCTCTCTGCCCACCCATGTCCATAAGTCTGTTCTCTATGTCTGTGTCTCCATTGCTCCCCTGCAAATGGATTCATCAGTACCATCTTTCTAGGCTCAATATATATGCATTAATATATTTGCTTTTCTTTTCTAGTTTGCTTCACTCTGTATAATAGGCTCTTCATTTATCCACCTCATTAGAACTAACTCAAATGTGTTCCATATTTTGAGAAAAGTTAAGAAAATTAGACTTCCATAGCAGGGACTCTGGAAGGAATTCCCCATTCCACCCTAAATGGGAATAAGCACACTCAGAAACACACACATCATAGGAGTGTTTCACCAGCTCAGATAACCTACAGTGAACTACAAAGCCAATGAAACAGTCAATTTCTGCTGTCTCTTCATTACTCTTTGAGAGAGTGAGAAATAAAGAAAATGTAAAGATACAGATACTCTTACCAAGAAACAATAGGCATACATGAAAAGAAATGTAAGAATATAAACAGCTGGCATACACACCAAGGAAACCAGAATTGAAAGAGACATGTGCACCCCAGTATTCATCGCAGCACCATTTATAATAGCCAGGACATGGAAGCAACCTAGATGTCCATCAGCAGATGAATGGATGAATGCAAACTAGTACAGCCACTATGGAGAACAGTGTGGAGATTCCTTAAGAAATTGCAAATAGAACTGCCTTATGACCCAGCAATCCCACTGCTGGGCATACACACCGAGGAAACCAGAATAGAAAGAGACACACGTACCCCAGTATTCATCGCAGCACCATTTATAATAGCCAGGACATGGAAGCAACCTAGATGTCCATCAGCAGATGAATGGATAAGAAAGCTGTGGTACATATACACAATGGAGGATTACTCAGCCATTAAAAAGATTACATTTGAATCAGTTCTAATGAAGTGGATGAACATGGGGCTGATTATACAGAGTGAAGTAAGCCAGAAAGAAAAACACCAATACAGTATACTAATGCATATATATGGAATTTAGAAAGATGGTAATGATAACCCTGTATGCGAGACAGCAAAATAGACACAGATGTATAGAACAGTCTTTTGGACTCTGTGGGAGAGGGAAAGGGTAGGATGATTTGGGAGAATGGCATTGAAACATGTATAATATAATATAAGAAAAGAATCACCAGTCTAGGTTCAATGCAGGGTGCAGTATGCTTGGGGCTGGTCCACTGGGATGACCCGGAGGGATGGTGTGGGAGTAGGGGAAGTTGGGAGGGGGGTTCGGAATTGGGGACATGTGTACACCCGTGGCGGATTCATGTTGATGTGTGGCAAAACCAATACAATATTGTAAAGTAAAAATAATAATAATAATAAAAGACAATAAAAAAATAATAATATAAAGAATATAAACCTTTTATAAGCATATCCCAATTAGTGATAGTTTAGGGCTAAGGAACAACATATATTTTGAGCAATCTGATTTTAAAAAAGAAATGTTTAAGGATGGAGAGATTCTCCCAGCAGTACAGGAAAAGCTGAGTTAATCTGACCTGAAGAAGTTCATGAAACAGGGCAGCTCTGGGTGAAGATGCATTGCTTCCTTGTTTTGATTTCACATTCATAATTTGATCTTCTCCACCAGCTACTCCTTCCTAATGTTGACTTGATAGAAGGATCCATCATTCTTCCATCCTTCACGGACAATTCCTTTATTTTTATTAAGCTTTCATCACCTGTAAGACATTATCTAGTTTATCTCCACAAATATAAAATGGGATAAGAAGCACTTTTAGTTTATAAGGAAACTGAGGAGTATAGGTGAAATAAAACAGATGTAATAAACATATTAAAGGAAAATGCAGCTTATTTAAATAAAAGTAGTATGTGTGACTAGCAGTGACTAGCAGCATAAAGAAAGCAGTCAGGGAGGAAGTGTTATTTGAGTTAGATTTAGAGGTATAAATAGTATTTCATTTCAGCAAGGAGGAAAACCATGCATTTCATGGAGAAGGACTGGCAAAATTAGCACATAAAAAGCAAGAGATAAAGTATTTAATTGTGAAGAATTTTTTTTTATATATGTAAGGAGATTATAATAAAGAACAATAATCTGCTAGGTAAGTCAAGTTCAAACATAGTGCATGGAATTTAAATATTCGTCTATTTACAATGACATCCAGTGATTTCATAGGCTTTATTAAAATACGTTTTTAGAAAAATAAATCCATAAGGATAAGGAAAGACAGAGAATATGGAAATAATAATCTGGAAAGTCAGTTAGGACTGTCATGAACATCTCACCAGGAGGCTGGCATCAAAACAAACGGTGCCTATGACAGAAACTGCTGTTGTTCAGTCATGCAGTCATGCCCAACTTTTTGCAGCCCCATGGACTGCATCACGCCAGGCTTCCCTGTCCTTCAGCAACTCCCAAAGTTTGCTCAGACTCATGTCCATTGAGTTGGTGATGCCATCCAAAGATCTCATCCTCTGTTGCCCCTTTTAAGAAGGGATAATTAAAACATCTGACTGCTATATGAATTTGAGGCATGAGGAATAAATAGAGAATAAAAGTGAATCTGAGGTACTCAGCTAAAATAGCTAAGTAAAGTGTTTCACTAATAACAGACATCCAAATGTAGACTAAAAATTACCATGGGAATACGAAGGAGATTTTGGAACATGGTATAAGTTCATTAGGGGCTTCCCTGGTGGTTTAGTTGGTTAAGAATCCTCCTGAAGTGCAGAAGATGCAGCTCAATCCCTGGGTCAGGAAATTCCCAGGAGGAGGAAATGGCAACCCACTCCAGTATTCTTGTTGGAAATCCCTTGGACAGAGGAGCCTGGTGGGCTGTAATCCATGGAGTTGCAAAAGTTGGAGACAACTTAAGACACCAAACCACCATCACCAGCATAAGTTCATTATTTCACTCACTGAGTATCAGCATACATACAATTTTGGGTGAAACTATATGCTTTAAGAAATACTTCAAGTGGCAATCAAAACACGAATAAATTTTTAAATATATCTTTTGCCTGATATGCAAAGACTTTAGGGGAAACAAATGAAATTCTGCTTTTAAAACGTTTGTGATATAACTAGAAGAAAATAGTGATTCAGTTCAGTTAAGTTGCTCAGTCATGTCAGACTCCATGGACGGCAGCATGCCAGGCTACCCTGCTTATCACCAACTCCTGGAGTTTACCCAAACTCATGTCCATCGAGTAGGTGATGCCATCCAATCATCTCATTCTCTGTCATCCTCCTCTCTNTAAGAATCTGCCTGCAATGCGTGAGACCTAGGATCAGTCCCTTGGTTGAGAAGATCCCCTGGAGAAGGGAAAGGCTACCCACTGCAGTATTCTGGCCTGGAGAATTCCATGGACTATACAATCCATGGGGTTGTAAAGAGACGGACACAACTGACTGACTTTCACTTTCACTGACTTTTCTCTGGTGGCTTAGTTGATAAATAATTAGCCTGCAATGCTGGAGACTTGGGTTCAACCCTGGGTTGGGAAGATCCCCTGGAGAAGAAAATGACAACTCACTCCAGTACTTATCTGGAAAATCCCATGGACAGAGGAGCCTGGTGGGCTGCAGTCCATGGGGTTACAAAAAGCCAGACAGGACTGAGTGACTAAGCACAAGGTGTTTCCAGAATGATGCTAGAGTAGATTATTGACTCATCTATTTGCTTTTGGACTTCCCTTATGGCTCAGCTGGTAAAGAATCTTCCTTTAATGTGGGATACCTGGGTTCAATCCCTGGGTTGGGAAGATCCCCTGGAGAAGGGAAAGGTCACCCACTCCAGTATTCTGGCCTGGATAATTCCATGGACTATACAGTCCATGGGGTAGCAAAGAATCAGACAGGACTGAGCGAGTTTCACTTTCACTTTCAAGTTGCCTATACCAACAATGACAGCAATTGCTTTTGTTTTTCCAAAGTAGGAAAATGCTGATTCTTTTGTAATCACTTTGTACCTCAGGAACTATCTCAAGGCCCCCAATCACATGAAGCTAGAGTTTGAGGTGAGGTGAGGTGAAGTCGCTCAGTCGTGTCTGACTCTTTGTGACTCCGTGGACTGTAACCTACTAGGCTTCTCCGTCCATGGGATTCTCCAGGCAAGAATACTGGAGTGGGTTGCCATTTCCTTCTCCAGGGGATCTTCCTGACCCGGGGATCGAACCTGGGTCTCCCACATTGGAGGCAGACGCTTTAACCTCTGAGCCACCAGGGGCTAACTCCATTTCTCATTTTCACATTACTGCATGCTTTCATGTAAGGTCTGCCCTGCTATGGCTTTCTAAGTCTAATGTTTTGTTACTGTTTTTCATCTTGCCACTTGCAAACAATAAACATTTAAATTGTATATATATACACATATACATATATATAAAGAAAGGATAATTCAAGCATAGGCTTCTACTAAAGAACACTATTCTAAAGTTTCATTATACACAGAAGATACACATCCTAAAAAATAACTTTTGAAAGTGAATCTTAAAGAATAATTAAATTCCTTATTTGAATTTCTAAAATTCCTTCCTTCAGCCATTAAAACAATTACTTACTAAGTATCTGCTATAAATTGCATATCTGTGTCCCCCCAAAATTTGTATGTTGAAAATCAAATACCTTATGGGATAGTATTTGGGGATGGGATGTTTGGAAGGGAAGTCAGGAAGGTGGAGCCCTCATAGTGGAATTAGTGCACCGGTAAGAATCATGACAGGTCTCCCTTTCTTGCTCTCTTCTCTCTCTCTCTCCCCTTGAACTGATACAATTCAATTGTCCCTCAATATCCAAGTGGGATTGGGTCTAGACACTGAATTTCCAGATGTTCAAATCTCATATAAAATGACAAAGTATTTGCTTATAACCTATGTACATCCCCCAAATATAGTTTAAATCATCTCTAGAGTACATATGATAACTACCAGAATGACATCGACAGATACGTTTCCTGTTCATGTCAAAAGGAAATAATGGTAAATAAAGGCGCATTCTTAGTCCTTCTGAAAGATACCCTCCTGTTTTCTAAGTAAAACTTTCCCCTTTCTTGCTTTTCCTTTGCTATCTTACAGCCAATTGCAACTTTCCAGAAAGGCAAAGTTTTTTATTTTTTTTTCCCTCTAGCTAGGGAAACTACTTAGAAAATTGGTTTCTTTTAGTTTTGCCCCATGCAGGCTTGACCTATTTTACCTTGTTACAATGATGGAGAGACCCATTCCTGAAAAAATTTAGCTTCAAAGAGTTCTGTTAATGGAAAAACTACAGGCACCTTCTTACAAACAAGCACCAACAAAACTTTTCTCCTTAAATCTTTTGCTATAGTTACCAAATTAATGTGTTAAATATATACTTAAATAAAGTAAGAATAAGCTAATAGCAATAAATATTCAGATGCAAGTTATATATTGTCATACAAAACAATAAGCCATGATTTATAGCCATAGATATTTAAACTAACATTTTCTTTTCTTTTTTTTACGTATTTATTTATTTGGCTGGGCCAGATTTTGGTTTCAGCATATGAGATCTAGTTCCCTGACCAGGCGGTGAAGCTGGGCCCCCTGCATTGGCAGCATGGAGTCTTAGCTTCTACTGGACCACCAGGGAAGTTCCCAAACCAGTATTTTTTATATATCAATATAACATGATTTACAAATTTAAAATGATTTCAGATGATAATCTCGGTAACTCAAGGATATATGCTTAAATACTAACTTTCTCTCTTGTATTTCTTAAGATAAAACAGACCCAATCTTATTTCTAGCAAACAATCTGTTTTCCCCTTTACAAGGCAGTCCTGGATAGCAAGACTGGTTAGCTTCATTGGTTTTTAACATAACAGTTTGGTTTATAAGTGCACCAACTGGTTATTGTTGCTTATGGAAAAACAGTTTTGTGCAGTGACTAGAGGACACATTGCTAACCTGGATCAGCTTTATTAATCTGTGAGTCTTTTCTTTTTTTTATTCACAAGTGAAAGAGCAAGTGAACCAACGTAACCTATTGCCATACCTGGAAACAAGCACCTCCTGCATATTCTAAAGGAATATTGGAATCCTATATATAGAAGGCAAGATCTCAATTATTTGAGTGTAATTATTAAATTTTGGCCAAAGTGCTTATTTAATTTTCTCAACATATTAAAATTGGTTTGGCTGGCCTAACTCAGGTACCTGAGTTTGCGGTAAATGTATTTCATAAAGCTGTCTTCCTGAAGCAACACTGTCTTATTGAATTTCCTCTAAATGAAAGATATTAAAATTTTTTTCATGGCATTGACTAATTAAGATTCAATGGAAGTACACACTTTGGTCAGTTGAAGACACAAAATTAGTTCAAAAGTTATTCCTAGACCATTCAAACAATATTATTATAATGGTGGCATAAATATAATAATAATTAATAATAACTATTCTTCTTCCTATTATTTAATTCATGTTTTAGTTTATCCTGAAGGGCATAGAAAAATATTCCTCAGACAATACAACTCTGCTTATACTGCTAAGGAAGTGCACTTTTTTAAAACACATGTCAGAAATACCTGTTTAATGTCTCTGATTTTTTTTTTGTTTTTGTGTTTTTTTGCTTACAGTAAGCTTGTCAGTCAGAGAAGGCAATGGCATCTCACTACAGTACTCTTGCCTGGAAACTCCCATGGATGAAGGAGTCTGGTAGGCTGCAGTCCATGGGGTTGCTGAGTCAGACACGACTGAGCGACTTCACTTTCACTTTTCACTTTCATGCATTGGAGAAGGAAATGGCAACCCCCTCCAGTGTTCTTGCCTGGAGAATCCCAGGGATGGCGGAGCCCAATGGGCTGCCGTCTATGGGGTCACACAGAGTTGGACACGACTGAAGCGACTTAGCAGCAGCAGCAGCAGCGGTAGGAAGCTTGTCAGTAAAAAGAATCATTCAGAGAAAATATAACAAATTTAATGTTTGAATATATTTGGAAATCACTCAGTATATCAGGTATAAAAAGTTTTCAAATAAAACATTTGCACTTAGAAGTACATAAAAACTAATATGAATAAGTAATTGATATTGAGGGGAGGTTTCACAAGAACGGCTTTATTTTATAGTTGTAATGCTTCCTCAATGAAGGCAAATTATTACTAACTGTCCTTCTAGCAGTCCCCTCTCAGGACACCTACATTTTGATATAGCCTTGCCACTGAATCTTCCCCCTTTTCTACTTCAATCTCTGTCAATAAATTTGTCTTGATAATGTTCCTTCATTTCAGGTTTTGCCCAGACCCTTATTCCAGTTTCTGGTTCACTCATCTTTTGTATTGTTAGTCTCTTTAAAATAGCAATGATTGTGACACTATAAATAATATTTAACTATCAACTATGAATCATACATCATCTGGATTCTTGAATTTTTAATTAATCTTCCTAGCAATGCCACTGATATTCTGTTATATTCATTTTACAAATAAGAAAATAGAGGCCTGGAGAGAGTGAATAAGCTTTCAGAGTTAGAAGTAAGGGGCAAAGCCAGATTCTAATCTCTGTTGCTCTAAGCTCAGAGGTCATATACTTTCCATCTAGTCATATGACTTCACTCACACTTTGGGGGAATCAACCTTGCATTCACGGATGAAGTACCAGATATAAGTGGATCAACTGTATGAGTGGATTGTCCTCTCTCCAGGTTTCCCTTTCTGTCTCTAGGTGAGCTTTGTCAGTCACCCATCATAGTAAGGTTTGAAGACTACTCCAAATCTGAGAGAAACAGGGAGTGGGTGAACCTATTTCTAGAAAAACTGTGTGAAATTTCCCAGTTTAATGAGTCTAAACTGAATCTATAGACTCAAATTGCACTTCCAAATATTCCGACTTAACTGATAATTATCCAAAACATTTATGGTAATTTGCTCGAAATCTTAATTTTATTTATTTATGTTTAAAATGAACTGCTTTTGCTGTGACAGATCTTAGTTCCAGCACGTGGAACCTTTCGATGAGGCACACCGAGGGTCTATTTGTGATGTGCAGGCTCCAGAGTGGATGGACTCAGTAGTGCAGGGGATTAGTTGTCCTGTGATTTGTGGGGGTTTACTTCCCCAACCAGGGATTGGCTGCATGTCCCTTCCATTGCAAAGCTTGCAAGGAGGATTCTTAACCCGTGGACCACTAGGGAAGTCCTTTTTCATTTTGTAGTAATGAATCTAAGGCTCAAATGCATTTCTTAAAGTCTATGCCAACTTTTGGGTGTTTTAAACTATTATTAAGTTCATATCCTTTTGAAGTTTTTTTTTTTTCTAAATTATAAAGTTAGGAAGATATACAGAATGAACTAGTTTTATTCATGAAGATAATTTCTGGAAAACTTTTCAACAATTATATGTACACTGAATTGTGGTTTCTGTCAATTTAAATTGTAACCTAACATTTGATAAAATATATTTCAGGAGACTTGATTTTAATATTATTATTATTAAGTTAAAATATATTCTTTTTTAAAATGCATTTATTTATTTTTTTAATTGAAGGATAATTGCTTTACAGAGTTTTGTTGTTTCCTGCCAAACCTCAGCATGAATCAGCCACAGGTATACATATATCTTCTCCTTCTTTTACTTCCCTCCTGTGATTTTAATATTATTTTAATCATTTTCATTTTCTCAAGTATAATGTTAAATCAGATTTTAAACTAGTGGTACTGTGATATAGAGAGAAAATATGTGATTCAGATTCATGAAATTCTTTCAGCTCTGATGATATCTATTTTACAATACATTATATTTCTCACAAACTACGTAACTTTTCTGAGCTTCATTTTATTGATATGTAAAACTAAAAAATATTCTTTTCATAAGAAGTGTTATAAGCATTATATATATGATAGCTGACATAAAACTTTAGCTTTGTGATTATTTTGTAACTGAATTATTACTCCAATTTTATCAGCCCTGCTTGCTTTCATCTACCAACACACAAGCAAACACTGTTGAAATATAATTAAATTAGCATTAAATTTATATATTAATTTGGGGACAGTGGCTATTTTTATTATTTGAAAATCTTTCCCACAAAATCATTTATTAATCCATTTTTAAATTTGGATCTTGCTATATTTTACAAAAATGTATAGAATTTTATATTCTGTCTCTTTCATTAAAGTTTTCCAGGATGATTATAGTTTTGGAACATTGCAAATGTAATATGTTTTCTTCATTTATTGTTAGATATTTATCCTAAAACTTAAAAAAACCCACTGATTTTCATATATTTGTCTTAAAAGTAAAACACTTCTATATTTTATTGTTTTTAGAAAAGCTAGTTTACTAGAGATTATAATCCTAGAATCACATAATCAACAAATGTGACAGTATTATGTTTTTTATCACTTCTTATATTACTTCATTTTTAATTTTATTATGTTTTTATCTCATATTTAAACTCTGACAATGTCAGATAATAATGATGAAAGCAGTCATCCATTCTAGGTCCTGAGATAAATTGAAATCATCTATGTGTTGTGGGATAATATTTACTCATATTTTTGGTAAATTGTCATGACTATATTAATATTTTGAAAGTTTATAGCTAATGCTATTTATCAGAAAGCAGCAAAATTCTACATATAAGGTGTTGTTGTTGCCCAGTCATTAAGTCATGTCCAACTCCTTTCAACCCCACGAACTGCAGCACGCCAGGCTTCCCTGTCCTTCATTGTCTTCTGGAGTTTGCTCAAACTCAGGTCCACTGAGTCAGTGATGCTAGCCTGGCATCTTAGCCTCTGTCACTCCCTTCTCCTGCCCTCAATCTTTCCCAGCATCAGGGTCTTTTCCAATGTCAGCTCTTTGCACCAGGTAGCCAAAAGATTGGAGCTTCAGCTTCAGCATCAGTCCTTCCAGTGAATATTGTGTGTTGATTTCCTTTTGGATTGACTGATTTGATCTCCTTGCTGTTCAAAGGATTCTCAGAAGTTTTCTCCAGCACCACAATTTGAAAACATTTTTTTCTGCGATTAGCCTTCTTTAGGGTCAAACACTCACATCCATACATGCTTACTGGAAAAACCATAACTTTGACTATATGGACATTTATCAGCAAAGTGATGACTCTGCTTTTTAATATGCTGTCATAGGATTGCTTCCAAGGAGCAAGAGTCTTAAATGTCATGGCTGTCATCACTGTCCACAGTTCTAACTGTTGCTTCTTGACCTACATACAGGTTTCTCAGGAGACAAGTAAGGTGATCTGGTATTCCCATCTCTAAGAATTTCCCACAGTTTGTTGTGATAGACACAAAAGGCTTTTTCATAGTCAAAGAAGCAGAAGTAGATGTTTTTCTTGAATTCCCTTGCTTTCCCCAACATCCAATAAATGTTGGCAATTTGATCTCTGGTTCTTCTCCTTTTCTANAGTCTACATTGCTTACAAATGATAAGGCCAATATTCTGCCTTGAAATGGAAAACATTGATTACATTTCCAACTCAAAGAAATTGCATTTTCGAAGTCCCCAGTGGACAGCATAATTCCAGAGTTAATGAAATAAAAGTCAAGAATATCTGAAACTTCTAGGAGTTTAATATTACTATAACTTATAATGAATAAGTTTGCCAAGTTTTTGAGAGATGTGTATAAGAGACAGGGGGATTAGTTGTCCTGTGATTTGTGGGGGTTTACTTCCCCAACCAGGGATTGGCTGCATGTCCCTTCCATTGCAAAGCTTGCAAGGAGGATTCTTAACCCGTGGACCACTAGGGAAGTCCTTTTTCATTTTGTAGTAATGAATCTAAGGCTCAAATGCATTTCTTAAAGTCTATGCCAACTTTTGGGTGTTTTAAACTATTATTAAGTTCATATCCTTTTGAAGTTTTTTTTTTTTCTAAATTATAAAGTTAGGAAGATATACAGAATGAACTAGTTTTATTCATGAAGATAATTTCTGGAAAACTTTTCAACAATTATATGTACACTGAATTGTGGTTTCTGTCAATTTAAATTGTAACCTAACATTTGATAAAATATATTTCAGGAGACTTGATTTTAATATTATTATTATTAAGTTAAAATATATTCTTTTTTAAAATGCATTTATTTATTTTTTTAATTGAAGGATAATTGCTTTACAGAGTTTTGTTGTTTCCTGCCAAACCTCAGCATGAATCAGCCACAGGTATACATATATCTTCTCCTTCTTTTACTTCCCTCCTGTGATTTTAATATTATTTTAATCATTTTCATTTTCTCAAGTATAATGTTAAATCAGATTTTAAACTAGTGGTACTTTTATATAGAGAGAAAATATGTGATTCAGATTCATGAAATTCTTTCAGCTCTGATGATATCTATTTTACAATACATTATATTTCTCACAAACTACGTAACTTTTCTGAGCTTCATTTTATTGATATGTAAAACTAAAAAATATTCTTTTCATAAGAAGTGTTATAAGCATTATATATATGATAGCTGACATAAAACTTTAGCTTTGTGATTATTTTGTAACTGAATTATTACTCCAATTTTATCAGCCCTGCTTGCTTTCATCTACCAACACACAAGCAAACACTGTTGAAATATAATTAAATTAGCATTAAATTTATATATTAATTTGGGGACAGTGGCTATTTTTATTATTTGAAAATCTTTCCCACAAAATCATTTATTAATCCATTTTTAAATTTGGATCTTGCTATATTTTACAAAAATGTATAGAATTTTATATTCTGTCTCTTTCATTAAAGTTTTCCAGGATGATTATAGTTTTGGAACATTGCAAATGTAATATGTTTTCTTCATTTATTGTTAGATATTTATCCTAAAACTTAAAAAAACCCACTGATTTTCATATATTTGTCTTAAAAGTAAAACACTTCTATATTTTATTGTTTTTAGAAAAGCTAGTTTACTAGAGATTATAATCCTAGAATCACATAATCAACAAATGTGACAGTATTATGTTTTTTATCACTTCTTATATTACTTCATTTTTAATTTTATTATGTTTTTATCTCATATTTAAACTCTGACAATGTCAGATAATAATGATGAAAGCAGTCATCCATTCTAGGTCCTGAGATAAATTGAAATCATCTATGTGTTGTGGGATAATATTTACTCATATTTTTGGTAAATTGTCATGACTATATTAATATTTTGAAAGTTTATAGCTAATGCTATTTATCAGAAAGCAGCAAAATTCTACATATAAGGTGTTGTTGTTGCCCAGTCATTAAGTCATGTCCAACTCCTTTCAACCCCACGAACTGCAGCACGCCAGGCTTCCCTGTCCTTCATTGTCTTCTGGAGTTTGCTCAAACTCAGGTCCACTGAGTCAGTGATGCTAGCCTGGCATCTTAGCCTCTGTCACTCCCTTCTCCTGCCCTCAATCTTTCCCAGCATCAGGGTCTTTTCCAATGTCAGGTCTTTGCACCAGGTAGCCAAAAGATTGGAGCTTCAGCTTCAGCATCAGTCCTTTCAGTGAATATTGTGTGTTGATTTCCTTTTGGATTGACTGATTTGATCTCCTTGCTGTTCAAAGGATTCTCAGAAGTTTTCTCCAGCACCACAATTTGAAAACATTTTTTTCTGCGATTAGCCTTCTTTAGGGTCAAACACTCACATCCATACATGCTTACTGGAAAAACCATAACTTTGACTATATGGACATTTATCAGCAAAGTGATGACTCTGCTTTTTAATATGCTGTCATAGGATTGCTTCCAAGGAGCAAGAGTCTTAAATGTCATGGCTGTCATCACTGTCCACAGTTCTAACTGTTGCTTCTTGACCTACATACAGGTTTCTCAGGAGACAAGTAAGGTGATCTGGTATTCCCATCTCTAAGAATTTCCCACAGTTTGTTGTGATAGACACAAAAGGCTTTTTCATAGTCAAAGAAGCAGAAGTAGATGTTTTTCTTGAATTCCCTTGCTTTCCCCAACATCCAATAAATGTTGGCAATTTGATCTCTGGTTCTTTTCCTTTTCTAAATACAACTTGTTCATCTGGAAGTTCTCAATTCATATACTGTTGAAGCCTGGCTTGAAGGATTTTGAGCAATACCTTGCTATAAGGTGGAATGAGCACAATTGTATGATAATCTGAAGATTTTTGGCATTTTCCTTCTTTGGGATTGGAATGAAAACTGACATTTTCAAGTCTTGTGGCCACTGGGTTTTCCAAATCTGCCCTCATATTGAGTCCAGCACTTTAACAACGTCATCTTTCAGGATTTTAAATAGTTCAGCTGGAATCCCATCCCCTCTACTAGCTTTGTCCTTAGTCCCACTTGACTTTGGACTCCAGGATATCTAGCTCTAGGCAAGTGATTATACTGTCACTTTTGTCCAAGTCATTGAGAACTTCTATGTATTCTTGCAGCTCTTCATAATCTCTTTTGCTTCTATTAGGTCCTTACTATTTCTGTCCTTTGTCTTGACATCCTTACTTGAAATGTTTCCTTGATAGCTGTAATTTTCTTGAAGAGATCTCTAGTCTTTCTCATTCTATTTTTTTCTTCTACTTTGCACTTTTCATTTAAGAAGCTCTTCTTATCTCCTTGCTGTTCTCTGGAATTCTGCATCCAATTAAGAATATATTTCCTTTTTTTCCCATTGCCTTTTTTGTCTCTTCTTTTCTTAGCTATTTGTAAGGCCTCCCCAGAAAACCACTTTGTCTTGCATTTCTTTTTCTTTGGGATGTTTTTAGTTACCTTCTCTTATACAATGTTATGAAAATCTGTCCATAGTTCAGGCATTCTGTCTACCAGATTTAATGCTTTAAATTTGTCACTTTCACTGAAAGGGATTTAAGTCGTACCTGAGTGGCCTAGTAGTTTTTCCTATGTTGTTCAATTTAAGCCAGAAGTCTGAAATAAGGAACTCATGATCTGAGCCACAGTCAGCTCCAGGTCTTGTTTTTGCTGACTGTATAGAGCTTCTCCATCTTTGGCTGCAATGTATATGATCAGTCTGATATGGTATTGACCATTTTGTTATGTCCACGTGTAGAGTCATCTCTTATGTTGTTCCAAGTGGGTTCTTGTTATGACCAATGCATTTTCTTAGCAAAACTCTGTTAGCCTTTGCCCTGCTTCATTTTTGTATTCCAAGGTGAAATTTGCCTGTTACTCCAGGTATCTCTTGATACATGTATTCTCACTTATTTCCTAAATTTTTCTTTCTCTTTTGTTATACATATTTTAATTGTAACCTTCAATCCATACAATGCCAAAGTTTATCAGGTCAGTTCAGTTCAGTTGCTCAGTTGTGTCTGACTCTTTGTGACTCCAAGGACTGTAGCACTCCAGGCTTCCCTGTCCATCACCTACTCTGGGAACTTGCTCAAACTCATATCAATTGAGTCAGTGATGCCATCGAACTATCTCATCCTCTGCCATTCCCTTCTCCTCCTGCCATTAATCTTTCCCAGTATCATGGTCTTTTCCAATAAGTCAGTTCTTCGTATCAAGTGGCCAAAGTATTGGAGTATTGGAGTTTCAGCATCAGTTTATAAACTGCAAAATTTATAAACACACTTCAATATAGTATCAATTCTTACCCTTACACATTATATATGAATTTTATATTTTGATGGTGTAGTTTTTTACCAATAGCTTCAAATAGAATTTTTAATTGAAAATCTATTCTTCTTCACTTAGGTTTATCACTGAGTGTATATGATATAGTATATCAAGTGACTCTTTTTCAAAACTTTATTACTGCTCTAGTGATTTATTTCTATGTATTAAACTTGACAATTGAGAGCAATCACCTATTGTGGTAGGTTACATGCTGCAAGCATTCTATGATATTGCTGAATATAATTAATTTAAATATTTTTGCCTTGAAGGACTTTGGTGATAAGAAATTCAAGATTATGCACGAAAAGACTAAAATTTACAATTTAAAATTTTAATCTTTACCTTGAAATGCCAATATTCTGCAAATCCAAGAAACAAAACCTAGGCCACCTAATATGCAACATGAGTACTACTTTATTTTACCTTTTTGTTTCTGATCAAACACATTTGATTTTTTTGTTTCTTTTGAATTTTCACTTTTTAAAATATCTGTGAGATATAATTTACATACCTTAAAATTTACCCATTCAAAATTGCCATTGGATGTTTTTTCTTAATTGAAGTATAGCAGATTTACTATGTTGTGTTAATTTCTGCTGTACAGCAAAGTGATTCATTTATACATATACATACATTCATCTTTATATTATTTTTCATTACAGTTTATCACAAGATATTGAATATAGTCCCCTATTCTATATACTAGGAACTTACTTATTAATTTTTAAATGATTAATACTTAATATAAATAACAGTACCAATTTTAATCAAGATCATTCAGGATTTTTTCTTCCCTATGTCCATTTTCTCATCAGCAAAGGACAACATAATTTTAAATTATAATCATAAAATAAGCTATACAAAATCTTTCTTTTAAAGTCTAAAATAATATCATAGTCAGAAGCCACTGTTTAACTATAGTTATTATTAGGCTGAAAAAATATCAAGCATTCTATTTTGGTGTGTGTGGGTGTGTTTGTGTGTGGGTGTATTTATGTTTTACCTGTGTGTTTATTAGATTACAAGTTTATTTTCTTTGACATATTTAAAATATCAGTGAACTTTTCTAAAGTAACTGACAACCTTCAGCTGGTAAAGAATCCACCTGTAATGTAGGAGATCTGGGTTCAATCCCTGGTTTTGAAGATCCCCTGGAGAAGGGAATGGCTAGCCACTCCAGTATTCTGGCCTGAAGAATGCCATGGACTGTATAGTCCATTGGGCCTCAGAGTTGGACATGACTAAGCAACATTCACTGTCACTGTATTTGCATTAGATTACAAGTTTAGTTTCTTTGATACATTTAAAATGTCAGTGAACTTTCTAAAGTAACTGACATCCTTTAGGAAAAAATTTATGTTAGGATGATAGAACTAATAATTTATCATGAATTTAAAGATTCTGTACATATAGTTCCACATTGATTAATTCAGAGTTGATGAAGTAGGACCAGGCCTTTGACCAAGAAGGCTGGGAGTAGCACTTAAATAGTCATAACATGATCTGATAATCTTACTCATAAATTAAGACCAATAAATGTTAGAACAGTGCTGTGCTTGATTGATGTAATAAAGTTAATGGACATGTGCCCTAGCTTTAATAGGAAAATATGTGCTACTATTTTATTTAACTTTCTTCTTGGTTTTACCATACTTAATTATCTAAATAAAATATTATTCATCTTATAAATATGAGTAAAATATTGATTATCAAATGAGATAAAAATAATTTCTTCTAATAAAATTAAATTTGTCAAAGTCTTTAGTCAACTCTGTAAAAATCTAATCTACCTTTGGATAATTATAGAGAATATCTTTTCAAAATTTCTGATTATAGAGAATTATAAAAGATATTAGAGAATTATGGAGAATATCCTATAAAAGTTAGCACTTTCTATTCAGGGTGTGTTTTATCATAAATTTGTCATTTAAGTTTTCATTGAAATCCTGTGCATCAAGGAACAAATTGTGTCCGTCATTAGTGTGGTAATTGCTACCGACCAAGATAGCCAAATGCAGAAATGCTAAGTGCTGTATAATTAACCAACCATGAAATAATTTGGCTGGCATCATACAAGTCTACATTGCTTACAAATGATAAGGCCAATATTCTGCCTTGAAATGGAAAACATTGATTACATTTCCAACTCAAAGAAATTGCATTTTCGAAGTCCCCAGTGGACAGCATAATTCCAGAGTTAATGAAATAAAAGTCAAGAATATCTGAAACTTCTAGGAGTTTAATATTACTATAACTTATAATGAATATGTTTGCCAAGTTTTTGAGGTGTCAATAAAAGTAATTATGTGTGTATACATGTATGGTTATGTTCAAAAACATCCTAAAGACAAGTGTAGGAAAACTCAAAAAAATTTTAGCTTACATAAGTAAAAACTTATTATGGTAAATTAGCCAAATTTGACTCTTAATTCCTTGAAGGAATTAAGATGAAATACTATCATTTCATATTAAACTGATATTGAGTACTACCTTGTTGT
>SJYX01024176.1:195558-260463 GCA_006410675.1 Oreotragus oreotragus
TCATAAGAGGCTTCCAGACCACAATATTTCCATTCAATTCAGAAATATCTGCAGAGATTTTTACAAAAGTGGTTGTCTTCTTTTCAGCTTTTATATATAGTCATTAAGTGGGACAATGTGAGCCAGGGAGCTTGCATTATAATGGCATTTCTCATATGCCAGAGGGTTTATATTGCCAAAGTCCATATTAACCTACTTTATCTGGTTTACCTTTATAGAGCATTTCACACCTTTGTTGATCACAGTAACTGCTGTCTCTTATACACATCTAGATGTGTATAAGAGACAGTTACTTAATAAAGTACCAATTTTGATATCTGAAGCATTTGAGTATATAAAAATAATTAATAGCATTTTTATTTATTTTTCTAAATAAGTCACTAATTATGAAAAATACTCAATGTGACTTACTGAATAAGAGATGATCTTGGAAGTTTCCCATTCAAACACTCTGAAGTGTTTCAACATGGTTTTCTTAACTATCTTCTATGAAAAAATTCATTCATTTGAGGATAATTTCTACTTCAAATGTCACTAAAATTATCAATTTCTATTAAATTTTTCTGACTGCCTTTATCTCTGTGTTTTCCTTGCCAACTGATATTTGTTACCATCAAATTTACCCTGCCATTTTACAGTTATAATTACAATTTTGCAGAATTTTAATATGCTTTTTGTAATGAAACTTAACGTAGTTTGACATTTTCATTTTAATTTACTATATTCACATCCATGGAGGGAGGGAAAGCGTTGTATAGTCTTATGATTATTTCAGTCTTAAGTGAACCTGTGTCCTTGGACTATGAACTTTCAACAGGGTTTCTCATTTTTTTCCCCACTTATGCGGACAAGATGGCTGGTGGAAACTGATATTTCCCTTTTCCACCTGATAGGCTAGAGGGTAGCAGTTGTATATTTCCTTAGGCAGGCATTGTTAAAAATAGAATGCTGTTGTGTATTTCAAAATAGTTTTTTTTTTTTTTCCCTTCTCCCTGCTGGAAGTTGGAGGGTGATTTTCTTTGATATTTGCTATGAAGTCCTGGAAACGGAGCCCCTGGAATAAATACAACAAATATTAAGGGGTTCCCCTATACCTGGGTTCCCTGGACTTTTAAACTTTCATCTTTCATGCCTAGCCTCCAACAATTCATCGATGAGATTTTAGATTTTCTTACCTCAGTACTGGCTCTAATGGAGATGTTTACTAATGGAATTCTGCCTTGGTAAGTTTTTATGGTTTTTTAAATTCTTATTGAATTATTTTACATTTTTAGCTTCATTGAGACATAACTGGCCAAGTTTTGTATCTGTCTGTCTCTCCAATTTGGAAAGCAATCGCTTGCCCTGTGTCTTCACATCTCTGACAGGTCTGCTGCTGCGGCTGCTAAGTCGCTTCAGTCGTGTCTGACACTGTGCGACCCCATAGACGGCAGCCCACCAGGCTCCTCCATCCCTGGGATTCTCCAGGCAAAAATACTGGAGTGGGTTGCCACTTCCTTCTCCAATGCATGAAAGTGGAAAGTGAAAGTGAAGTCGCTCAGTCCTGTCTGACTCTTAGCAGCCCCACGGACTGTAGCCCACCAGGCTCCTCGGTCCATGGGATTTTCCAGACAAGAGTACTGGTCTAGAGACAGCTAAATAAATAAATTTACTCATTTATTTTACCATTATATTGGTTAGGACAGAGTGGTGAGGTTTAAGATCCTTACATGCCAGACTGGAATAATCCAGAGTTGTAAATTTTTAATGAAAGGCTACGTTAACCCTGTAGAAGCTCTGTGGGATGGAGGAGCAAGCAAGTCACAAGTGCTGAGGACAACTCTGCGCTGATATACAGATTTATAACAGTCTAGTTTTGTTGTGTCACAGCTGAAGGGGTAAAGAATGTCAGATAGTATTTAGGAAAATTGAGGAGAAAATACTAAGAAACATCCTGTATATGAATTAATCATCTTAATGGGTCATCATAAGAGGCTTCCAGACCACAATATTTCCATTCAATTCAGAAATATCTGCAGAGATTTTTACAAAAGTGGTTGTCTTCTTTTCAGCTTTTATATATAGTCATTAAGTGGGACAATGTGAGCCAGGGAGCTTGCATTATAATGGCATTTCTCATATGCCAGAGGGTTTATATTGCCAAAGTCCATATTAACCTACTTTATCTGGTTTACCTTTATAGAGCATTTCACACCTTTGTTGATCACAGTAACTGAGTTGCTGTAGGACTGAAGGATTGGTCACAGTTATTGCAATGAACGTTGTCAAGTGTTTTTAGATGCAGTGAAACTGACAAGATGAAGAGCCTATGATTCAGAATGCATTGACAGTAAACCTTTAAGAGAGTTATCTCAACAGAGAATTTTTAGTCTGAATTCAATCTGTAAATTTCCAAACTGGTGTTTCAGTCATATTGTATCATGTGACAATTCAGAATGTATTTCCTTTAATAAAAGCATGCTATTGTGCCTTTTTGTTGCTACAGTTAATAATATTTAAAATTTACCTTTGGGCAGTATTCTCCTGTTTTATTGGGTAAATTGTTTTTTCTCCCCCACTGGGCTTCAAAATCTACATGTGTCATCATTGTTGAGTAGTTATTATCATATAGTTACTTCTGTTTTAACAACTTAAATTATTTTATTTATTTATCAGTCAATTGTTTTCTGTTTATTTACATATTTGCATTGCAGTCTATACTACTGGCCCTAGAAATAGGTCAATCTTTAGTAACGCTATTTTATTATTCATATTTGGCTATGGATGTACTCCAAATTAACATAAAATTACATTTTTAATCCAAATTTTGCATGTGAATTAGAGTAAAATAAATTTAACAACTTGTTTATGTCTAAAGAACAGGAACTATTAACTCTTTTAGCTACATCAACATTATTAAATAATGGACTTATAATTACTTTAATATTTTTTTCCTCAAATTTGCACATAATTTCTGAACTTTGGGGAAAAATAAGCATCTTTCTTTGCTTGCTTAAACTGGTCTACCCCTGGCACAGATTTTACAGGTATTCTTATCATTAAAATATATTTATTTATTTTGAATAGATAAAAGTTTAGAAGCTATGACCGGCTAAATACTATTTACATGTTGTATGTCAAAAATATGCTTTTTTAAAACTCTTTTTATTTTCTCTGGGAGTAATAGTCTACCTTTTTTTCCTTGGGGATGGTCTTGATCCCTGTCTCCTGTACAATATTATGGACCTCCATCCATAGTTCATCAGGCACTCTGTTTATCAGATTTAGTCCCTTAAATCTATTTCTCACTTCCACTGTATAATTGTAAGCGATTTGATTAAGGTCATAACTGAATGTTCTAGTGGTTTTTCCTACTTTCTTCAATTTAAGTCTGAGTTTGGCAATAAGAAGTTCATGGTCTAAGACACAGTCAGTTCCCAGTCTTGTTTTTGCTGACTGTATAGAGCTTCTCCATCTTTGGCTACAAAGAATATAATCAGTCTGTGTCTTGATCCCTGTCTCCTGTACAATATTATGGACCTCCATCCATAGTTCATCAGGCACTCTGTTTATCAGATTTAGTCCCTTAAATCTATTTCTCACTTCCACTGTATAATTGTAAGCGATTTGATTAAGGTCATAACTGAATGTTCTAGTGGTTTTTCCTACTTTCTTCAATTTAAGTCTGAGTTTGGCAATAAGAAGTTCATGGTCTAAGACACAGTCAGTTCCCAGTCTTGTTTTTGCTGACTGTATAGAGCTTCTCCATCTTTGGCTACAAAGAATATAATCAGTCTGATTTCTGTTGGCCATCTGGTGATGTCCATGTGTAGAGTCTTCTCTTGTGCTGTTGGAAGAGGGTGTTTGCTCTGACCAGTGCGTTCTCTTGGCAAAACGGGATGGCATCTGGTCCCATCACTTCATGGCAAATAGATGGGGAAACAGTGGAGACAGTGGCTGACTTTACTTTTTTGGGCTCCAAAATGACTGCAGCCATGAAATTAAAAGAAACTTACTCCTTGGAAGGAAATTTACGACAAACCTGGACAACTTATTAAAAAGTAGAGACATTACTTTGCCAACAAAGGTCCGTCTAGTCAAGGCTATGCCTTTTTCAGTAGCCATGTATGGATGTGAGAGTTGGACTATAAAGAAAGCTGAGTGCAAAAGAATTGATGCTTTTGAACTGTGGTGTTGGAGAAGACTTTCGAGAGTCCCTTGGACTGCAAGGACATCAAACCAGTTCATCATAAAGGAAATCAGTCCTGGGTGTTCATTGGAAGGACTGATGTTGAAGCTGAAACTCCAATACTTTGGCCACCTGATGTGAAGAACTGACTCATTGGAAAAGACCCTGATGCTGTGAAAGATTGAAGGCAGAAGGAGAAGGGGACAACAGAGGATGAGATGGTTGGATGGCATCACCGACTCGATAGATATGAGTGTGAGCAAGTCCTAGGAGTTGGTGATGGACAAGGAAGTCTCCAGTCCTTCAGTCAATGGGATTGCAAAGAGTCAGACACAACAGAGCAACTAAACTGAACTGAATAGTCTACCTGTTTGCTTGATTAGTTTTCTGTGTACTGCTGCTGCTGCTAAGTCGCTTCAGTCGTGTCCGACTCTGTGCGACCCTATGGATGGCAGCCCACCAGGCTCCCCCGTCCATGGGATTCTCCAGGCAAGAACACTGGAGTGGGTTGCCATTTCCTTCTCCAATGCATGAAAGTGAAAACTGAAAGTGAAGTTTCTCAGTCGTGTCCAGTACTACTTAATATTAATTCAACCCCAAAGTCTCTACTCCATAATTTCATCTCCACCATTTTCATTCTTCTTAGTTCTTCAACTTCCTAATAATCTTATGTTGATAATTTAGATATTATCTTTCTGGACTTAAAAGTGTATTTTAATTCACATTGCTTAGTCTTATGTCTTTGTTTTTCTATTTTTCAGTATATTTCTTTAACATTCTCTTCCATTGCTCCCATCAAATTTTCAATTCCCACTTTCATTTCCATTTTTAACAGGTTTTATTATTATTGTTACCTACTTCCATTTCCAAGGCATTCTATTATTATCAATGAAGGACCTTTTCATATTCCTTCTTGAACCTACAATCTAGGTGAATATTTGTATTGATATAGATTGAATGTTTGTGTTCCCTTAAATTCATATGCTGAAACCTAAGGCTGATTTTGATGGTATTAGGAAGTGCAGCCTTCGGTAACTGATGAGGTTATGAAGGCACATCATCTGAACAAAACAAAACTACTGCCCTTAGAAAGAAGGCCCCACAGTGTTAGCTCTGCTGTTCTGCCCAGAGTAGCTATAGCAGAATGACAGCCATTTCTAGATATTGACTCTACCAGTGCCGTTATCTCTTACTAGTCTTGCAGAACTTTGAGAAGTAAATGTTTATTGTTTATAAACCATCCAGTCTGGTATGCTGTTATGATAGCTGGAATGGCAAGAGAAATATAGCTTTTAATTGTTTGTTTGTTTTTTTTTTTCTTTTAAATGCATCATATCAGCTTCCTCCAAATTATTTTCTCCTAGGTGATTTTCTTTTGTTCTCATTACTAATTCTTTTCAGATATATGTCACATATGTCTGTCAGTCCTTGGCTGTCTGCTCATATTTGAGTGGTCAGTAGAAAGTTGATTGGAAGTTACTTGTAGGTTTGTCAGTTGCGATCTTATTTTGAAGGTGGCTTGGTCAGATTCTTTTCTTGGGAAACTCCTGCATTTACAGCCTTTTTATCTTTTGTTTACACCATGGGAGCCTCTTCTAGACTCTTAACTTCACATTGTGAGATTGGATGCCAGCACACTAGAGATAAGTGGGAAAGACTGTTCAGTCATATCATCTAGTGTGAGAACTTTGTTTTAATCTCTGCTGGCATGCACTCCCTCCTTTACACTATCCTGCCTGTGTTTCTCCTCATCTACCCTGCAATTTTTTCTTTTTGTTCTTACTTTTTCTGGAGTTATATGTGTGTGTGTGTGTGTGTGTGTGTGTATATATATATATATATATACACACATGTGTATTTTTTTTTTTAACCTGGGAGGAGAGAAGGTGGATTGGATCCCTGTGTGGGAAAGATCCCCTGGAGGAGGCCAGGGATTCCACTTCAGTATTCTTGCCTGGAGAATTCCATGAACAGAGGACCCTGGCAGGCCATAGACCTCAGGGTCGCACAGAGTCATACTCAACTGAAGCAACTTAGCACCCACACACATTGCCTATTACTAAGCTTTTTATTATAGGGGTATTCTATGATACAGTTTATGTGATTTGACTTTTTTTTTTATAGCAGACTAAGGAATACTCCTTGGAAGAAAAGTTATGACCAACCTAGATAGCATATTGAAAAGTAGAGACATTACTTTGCCCTTATATATATATATATATACACACATGTGTATTTTTTTTTTTAACCTGGGAGGAGAGAAGGTGGATTGGATCCCTGTGTGGGAAAGATCCCCTGGAGGAGGCCAGGGATTCCACTTCAGTATTCTTGCCTGGAGAATTCCATGAACAGAGGACCCTGGCAGGCCATAGACCTCAGGGTCGCACAGAGTCATACTCAACTGAAGCAACTTAGCACCCACACACATTGCCTATTACTAAGCTTTTTATTATAGGGGTATTCTATGATACAGTTTATGTGATTTGACTTTTTTTTTTATAGCAGACTAAGGAATACTCCTTGGAAGAAAAGTTATGACCAACCTAGATAGCATATTGAAAAGTAGAGACATTACTTTGCCCACAAATGTCTGTCTAGTCAAGGCTATGGTTTTTCCAATGGTCATGTATGGATGTGAGAGTTGGACTGTGAAGAAAGCTGAGCGCCAAAGAATTGATGCTTTTGAACTGTGGTGTTGGAGAAGACTCTTGAGAGTCCGTTGGTCTGCAAGGTGATCCAACCAGTCCATTCTGAAGGAGATCAGCCCTGGGATTTCTTTGAGGGAATGATGTTGAAGCTGAAACTCCAGTACTTTGGCCACCTCATGTAAAGAGTTGACTTACTGAAAAAGACTCTGATGCTGGGAGGGATTGGGGGCTGGAGGAGAAGGGGATGACAGAGGATGAAATGGCTGGATGACATCACTGACTCGATAGATGTGAGTCTGAGTGAACTCCAGGAGTTGGTGATGGACAGGGATGCCTGGCGTGCTGTGATTCACGGGGTCACAAAGAGTCGGACATGATTGAGTGACTGAACTGAAATGAACTGAATTGAAGGAATACTGGATGCATGTGTCTAGTAAGTTACACTGCTTTTTATTTTTTTGTTGTTATTGTTCCCTGTTCCACTATCAATCTCTTTTGTTTATTTATTTCAATCTCTTTTTTAAAGTTTATTTTAAAAATATTTATTATAATTTTAGAACATTTTCAGTACGAAGAAAAGCTAAATATATATGTTTAATCTAACATCTCTAACAACATCTTTTATATTTTTTGATTATTTTTTCCTTTATTATATTGAAAACTTCATAAATAATATTTTTTAAGTTTTTCTGAGGTATCATAGAATAAGAAGTATAATTTAGACAATGGTTCCAGTAATTTGCTTATTTTAAGAGGATTAAAGTACTTGATGTTAATTATTTTTAAGTTAAGAATACAGAAAAGTAAGAAATAATGTTTACCATTTAAAGAAATTGGATTTAATAATAGGTCAACAGATAATGTTTTGTTTTTTCAATGTAACTTTACAGACTGAAACAGTACATAGTGAATAAATTTCATGTGACTAACATTTTCAATTGACAATATGTAATAAAACATTTTGTGAACAAATTAATTTGATAGTATTATTTCAATGACTGCATATTTTCTATCACATATATACCAATAAGCATAAATACTTGTTTTATATGTATGTTGGATATTTCAGAAGGTTTCTGAAGTTATACTATGACGATAATTCTTGAATTCAAGAAACCCTTTTGATCTCAGTTCTAGTATTGATCAATACTAGAAACAAACTATTGACAGAAAGATTAATTTGCAAACTTGTTAAATTGTATTAACCATCTGTTTCCAAGTTCTATCTCTTTAGTTCAACTACCTCTAACCAATAGTCAATGCAGCTATCTATGAGTATGTTTTGCCACAATTTCATCTCATGAGCTTGAGAAAGAAACTATTTTGCTTATTGTTTTTGCTCAGTTGTTAGTCGAATCCGACTCTTTGCAACTCCATGAACTGCAGTATGCCAGGTCTCCTTGTCCTTCACCATTGTTCAGAGCTTGAGCAAACTCATATCCATTGAGTCAGTGATGCCATCCAACCATCTTGTCCTCTGTCACCTCTTTTCCTGCCTTCAATCTTTCCCAGCATCACGGTCTTTTCTAATGGTCTGTTCTTTGTATCAGGTGACCAAAATTTTGGAGGTTTAGCTTCATCATCAGTCCTTCCAATGAATATTCAGAATCAATTTCCTTTAGGATTAACCTGTTGGATCTCCTTACAGTCCAAGGAACTCTTAGGAGGCTTTTCCAACACCACAGTTAAAATAATCAGTTCTCTGGGGCTCAGCCTTCTTTATGGTCCAACACTCAGATCCATACATGACTACTGGAGAAACCGTAGCTTTGACTAGAGGGACTTTTGTTGGCAAAGTAATGTCTCTGCTTTTTTAATACACTTTCTAGGTTATTAATAGCATTTTTTCAAAGTAGCAAGTCTTTTAGTTTCATGGCTGCAGTCACCATCTGCAATGATTTTGGTGCCAAAGAAAATAATGTCTCTCACTGTTTCCATTGTTTCCCTATCTATTTGCTGTGAACTGATGGCAAACGGTGCCATGATCTTAGTTTTTTTTTTTCTTTTTTCATTTATGTATTTATTAATTTTTTTGCACAAACTCCCAAACATGAACCCCCCTCCCACCTCCCACCCCTCACACACACACACACACACACACACATATATAAAATCTAGCTAAATCTTATTGTGCCTAATATTTGCATGAGTTTTAGTTATACCTAAATCTGAATATTACAGTACAGTAAGACCTATGTAAGTGGTTCTCGATCCTAGGTATACATTACAAATATCTGAGAGGATAAAAAAAGTAATAATAAAACTAGAGCTCACTCTAGATCAAATGAACCAGTATCTCTGGGTTGGAGCCCAGACACTGTTATTTCTTCAAAAGCACTCATGATATCACCCTAATTATAACTTGATTTTGGAGGAATTTCATGATTTATGCAGAGCTATTATATCAATAGAAAACAACCTTTACCTTGTATATGTTCATCAGTTCACAGGCTGTATACTCTTTACTCTTATTTAGAGGCTTGAATTTGATATCAGAAGGTTTCTTTGCAGTGTAAGTAAATGGACCTGACAAAGTGTCCAAATCATGGGTACCAATAGCAACCAAGGCTCTTTTCCTAAATGTGGAGAGGAGGAGAGAGAGAGAAAAAAAGAAAAGAGATTTGAAGATCTCAAAACTTAAGACTACAAGTTTTTAAAAATTATTTGTAGACAATTCCTTAAAATAGTCTGTTACTATATGACACCTTTACAACCATTAAAAATATAAAAAATTATAAAGCTACTGAAAACATATTATTTTAGTAGCTGAAATTCCTTCTACTAGTTTTCCCAAGTACTGTTATTATTACTAGGACATTAACACACCCTTTATCTTTTTTTTATCATATTTCCCTTTATCCTATTTCCTCTAATGTCCTCAAGAAAACATAAAAGTTAGAATAAACCACCCAAAAACTCCTCTGTTTTTTGGCTTTTCTATATCTTCCTAAATCTCCTGTCACATAGCTATACTGCTTTATTAATGGAAATTAATTTTAAGAACTGAGAATTACATTTAAAACTGAATAAGGAAATTTCAAGAGCCATTAATTTCCTTTGTTCTAAGGATTTAAGGTAATTTTAGGAACTTAAAGATATAAAGTAGGCAAGAAAGAAACAGAAGTAGGGATATAAAATGGATCCAGGAACAATGCCAATACCAAATTAGAATCTCAAGGCCTACAGTCTTATCACAGAAGATTACAAATTTAGCTCTAAGCTTTACAATAGATAATCCAAAAAGAGAAACTCAAATCAGAATTTATGATATTCTTAAGAAGGCTTCAAATGTGTTTTAGACTATGTAGGTCTAAACTAAATATCAAATGGATAAAATCATTAGTTATCAAGGAATGTGTTGAGTCCACATTACATGAACTATGAAATAGTTTTGAAATTTTGTTGAAACAAATTTTGTTCTACCTCAAATTAACACAGCATTATATATCAACTAACTGAATAAATTTTTTTTGTTCAATCTCTAAGACACGTGACTAGGACTTTAATGGGTGACTGAACAGAGCTGCTGACAAGCCTAGAGAGAGTGTTACTGTACTCAGTGAGTTACATGTTTATATGCTAGCATCAGATGTGTGCACACTCAATTGAGTCCAACTCTTTGCAACCCCATGTACTGTAGCCTGCCACACTCCTCTGTCCATGGGATATCCCAGTGAAGAATACTGGAATGGGTAGTCATTCCCTTCTCCAGGGGATCTTTCCAACCCAGTGACTGAACCTGCGTCTCCCGCATTAGCAGGTGGATTCCTAACCACCGCACCACCTGAGAAGTCAGCACAGGTAGAAATATACCCATGGCCTGCAAGAGAAACCACTCCTCAGAGAAAAAGAACAAAATCAAAAGCCTCTACCATAACAAGATATTCTGTACATAATCAGAAAGCAGTGCATATGAAAACAGGGAAACACAACATACTCCCAACAAACCAAGCCATAGAAATCAGTGCTAAGATGACCTGGATTTTCAAATCACCACACAGATTTTTAAAACACTACTACCACTAGTAGTAGAGGCCTGGCGTGCTGCGATTCATGGGGTCGCGAAGAGTCAGACACGACTGAGCGACTGAACTGAATTGAACCACTACAAAAAAAACTACAATGGTCCAGTAAGTTTAGATAAATCAACAACTAATAAACCCATGAGTAAGAAAATCCATGTTTTCTTGGACATTAATGTTGGTTTTTTAATCCGAAAACAGAATCTCAAAAATTTCACTAAATTTCAACTTCAAGCCAATCACAAAAAAATCTTGGATGGATCAAAGAGCTATGCATTTTGAAAAACAGCAAACATAGGTACATACACACATACAAATACACAAACAAGGAACCATAAACATTTATTCAGAGAAAACATAGATGAACAATGCTTAATTAAAACTGTGGAGCAGGACATCCCTTAAGCCACAAAACACAAAAGTCATATAGGAAAACTGATAAATATTGACTATACCCAAATTGTAAACTTTATACAATCAAAAGACCCCATAAGTCAAAAGACACTGAGAGAAAAGGTCTACTACACAGGTAAAGAAAAAGGATTAATATCCCCCAAATAAAAAGATATGAAAACTAAAAATAGAAATCAACTTATTATACTGGCAAAAATTCTGGTAAAGTCTTGCTGTGAAAAAGCAGCGACTAAAAGAATCGAGCAAAAAAAAAGAGAAACTTCGTTAAAAAGGAACCAAAGAGATTCTAGAGAGATAAACAATAAAATAATTGAAGTAAAAAGTTTGCTGGATACTTCCAGGAGTAACAGAAACTAGACTGACTCTCTTGCCTGACACATCACAAAAGAGGGAAGACAGGCCAGCACTGGACTTCAGGTGATGAAGGACAGGAAAGAGAGAAGGGAGGTGAGACACAGGAAACAGGTAAGGTAAGCCCTATAACTGCCCAGCTGACTGCTGGAGGGACTTCAAGTCACAAGGCAGGAAAGGGGGTCAGGCAGGAGCCTAGTGAACTCCCTAAGTTGAAGAGACACAGCTGAAAGCCCAGGAGACCAAGATGGCGGCCAGAGGTCCCCACACAGAGTACTAGAGGACAGAGCTACAGACAGAGAGCTCTGCGATCTGCAGTGGGCCCCTCAAGAGCTTGCTGAGTGTCAGTCAGGGTGAGCACGTGAGGAAATCACCCAAGGCAGGGGAAACACAACAGTGCTCACACAGACCGAAAACCCCGTCTTCCACAGGGTCACGGATAAAGTCGGAACATGGCCTTGGCTGAGTAGTAAGGACTAACTAGCCCTAGACACAACACTATACGATCAACAAAAACAGAAACACACACACAAGCAGAGAAAAATCAACGAAACCAAAAGCTAGCTCTGTGAAAACTGACAAACAAAGATATCCACTAAAGCAACTGATCAAATTTCTAGCCACACTGATCAAAGGGGAAAGAGAAGACACAGGCATGAAAGAGGCGATATTGATACAGATACTGTAGCTATTAAAGGATAATAAGGGAAGATCAACAACTTTTATGCCAATAAAAGTTCACTATAAATCACTTATAATTTAAGTGAAATGATTGTATCTCTTGAAAAACACAAATTAGAATTTACTGACTCTGGCAAATCAGAGTATTATGATATAATTTATACCTCCCCTTAGAAAAAGCTCATGATTTCCAGAAATATAAAACACAACTTAAAGCTGAATTAAGTAAGGAAATACCTTACAATTTAGATTAAAAATTAGATTCTTCAAATGACCAGACCAGATAACAGGGCTCAAGTACTTACTAGCTATATCAATGCCTATCAGAAATCCTCTATCTTGTCCTATATGGTGAAACTACATTTAAATTCTTATTGTTTTGCTTAAGAGTGACATATTTGCAAGACGACAGATTGTTTTTATAAAACAACTTGGAATAAATATTATTCAGAATCTCAGAAAAAGCTTCTTCTACCATGTACTCAAAAATGTTTCAAGAAAAGACACTGTGTGAACTTAACCACAGGTATTTTATTTTTAAAATACTTTTCACACCAGCAGAAAACACCCAAAGTCTCCTCCCAACCCTGTCTCCAGCCCATCCCTTGCACACAAGCCTCTTTTAGTTTCCACAGTTTACCAAATTGCAATCACTGCAATTACTAAAAAATAAGAATTATTTTTTTCCTTTTATACTCAAGACATATGTAACTATTAATCATACCTTTGATTAGCATGAGGTAACTTATGTTGCTATATTTTAGGACCACACATAAAAACTTGGTATGTTAGCTAAAGGCTGATGTTTCCTATCAGTAACTTTTATTAGGATTTTTGAAAAACTGACATTAGTTCAAGGACTCCCACTGTTACCTTTTTTGACCTTTAGGAGTTGAGGAATTAAACTGATCTGAAGATCATCACACTAAAGGGAGCTGTATGGGAAATGATGTATAGCAATGTCAAAGATAGAATAAGAAAATTCAGTTATTTAAAAATCTCAAAAAAGAAAACACAGTTAAAAAATCTAAAAGGTACCTGCTCTTTGGAAGAAAAGTTATAACAAACCTAGACAGCATATTAAAAAGCTTGCCACCAAAGGTCCATATAGTGAAAGCTATGGTTTTTCCAGTAGTCATGTATGGATATGAGAAAGTGAAAGTGAAAGTCGTTCAGTCAGGTCCGACTCTTTGAGACCCCATGGACTAAACAGTCCATGGTATTCTCCAAGCCAGAATACTGGAGTGGGTAGCCTTTCCCTTCTCCAAAGGTTTTTCCCAACCAAGGGATTGAACACAGGTATCCTACATTGCAGGTGGATTCTATACCTGCTGAGCCACATGGGAAGTCCATGGATATGAGAGTTGGACTATAAAGAAGCTGAACACAGAAGAATTGATGCTTTTGAACTGTGGTGTTGGAGAAGACTCTTGAGAGTCCCCTGGACTGCAAGGAGATCCAACCAATCATTCCCAAAGGAAATCAACCCTGAATATTCATTGGAAGGACTGATGCTGAGGCTGAAGATCCAATACTTTGGCCACATGATGAGAAGAGCTGACTCATTAGAAAAGACCCTGGTGCTGGGAAAGACAGAAGGCAGGAGGAGAAGGGGAGGACAGAGGATGAGATGCTTGGATGGCATCACCAACTCAATGAACATGAGTTTGAGCAAGCTCTGGGAGATGGTGTGGATTGCCATTCCCTTCTCCAAGGAGTCCTCTCAACTCAGAGATCAAACAGAGGTCTCTCACATTGCAGTAGATTCTTTACCATCTGAGCCACACGGAAGCCCCCAAATTTAAACTTACTTAAATTTAAATTTCAGTAAACTTCTTGTTATTCTCACATATTCTTATTTTAGAAAAAAATTTTTAAAGTCTGCAGGGGTAGGGGGGAAGAAAGGAGAGAGGGAGGACAAGAGGAAGCGAGAAGGGGAGGGAAGGAGGAGAAAGAGGGAGAAGCATCCAAGAAAAAGATAGATTCACAAACCTGCAAATGTTCTGATGTAATTTCTCCTGGAGTTCAATGAAGCTGTCATATCTATCTTTTGTGAATTTTATGTTTCGGAGAACTGCTGCAACAGCGTACGGGCGTATTTTAGCTGTCTGAAATTCATTTTATCAGTAGAGATGGTAAATATGAAGGCTTTTCTTTGTAATAACATCTTGTAATAGAAAGTCAGCTGTCACAAATTTTCATTCAATCATCAGTAAAATACAGTGGTGATAGGAGAGGAAGTCACTGTCCTCATGGAATTTACATTTTGGCAAGAACTCTGACAATTATTGAATTATTGATTTAAAAAATTAACCTTTCAAATAGTTTGCTCATAGTATTTCTACCAAAACAGCCTTTCCCCAAGAGATTTTCTTTCTAAATGTTATTAACATACCACAATTTAAATAATTGTCTCAAAAGTATTTTAAGCAAACATTTGGATGTTATTTTCCAAAATTATTCACAGAAAACAGATGCAGTCCCCTTTCACTTTTTGGTAAAAACAAAATGAGTTTTTCAACCTAGAGGCTAAATATACAATGATCAAAGAAAAGGGTCAGCTCTGTCCCACCTTAGAGATATATACACACAGGGATGTTTTTAAACGAAAAATAAGAATTGATCCTTATTACCTCTTCTGTGATGATCAACTTCTGGATTTCTCCTTTAGGCATTACCCGTTTATACATCGGAGTCTTTATCCTAAAATATTAAAACAAATGTGTTCATTACTAATCAAAACATTTGAAACTAACTTATTCTGTGTATAGAAAGTATACAAAATGCACAGAAGTAGGACAATGGGTTAAAGTTACAGCAAATCAAATTTGGGCTGAGTATTTAAAAATAAAATCCTAACAAACAGTCTGGTTCCAAATAGGAAAAGGAGTACATCAAGGCTGTATACTGTCACCCTGCTTATTTAACTTATATGCAGAGTACATCATGAGAAACACTGGGCTGGAAGAAACACAAGCTGGAATCAAGATTGCCGGGAGAAATATCAGTTACCTCAGATATGCAGATGACACCACCCTTATGGGAGAAAGTGAAGAGGAGCTAAAAAGCCTCTTGATGAAAGTGAAAGAGGAGAGCGAAAAAGTTGGCTTAAAGCTCAACATTCAGAAAACGAAGATCATGGCATCCGATCCCATCACTTCTTGGGAAATAAATGGGGAAACAGTGGAACAGTATCAGACTTTATTTTTTGGGGCTCCAAAATCACAGCAGATGGTGACTGCAGCCATGAAATTAAAAGATGCTTGCTTCTTGGAAGAAAAATTATGACCAACCTAGATAGTATATTCAAAAGCGGAGACATTACTTTGCCAACAAAGGTCCGTCTAGTCAGGGCTATGGTTTTTCCTGTGGTCATGTATGGATGTGAGAGTTGGACTGAGAAGAAAGCTGAGAGCTGAAGAATTGATGCTTTTGAAATGTGGTGTTGGAGAAGACTCCTGAGAGTCCCTTGGACTGCAAGGAGATCCAACCAGTCCATTCTGAAGGAGATCAGCCCTGGGATTTCTTTGGAAGGAATGATGCTAAAGCTGAAACTCCAGTACTTTGGCCACCTCATGCGAAGAGTTGACTCATTGGAAAAGACTCTGATGCTGGGAGGGACTGGGGGCAGGAGGAGAAGGGGACGACCGAGGATGAGATGGCTGGATGGCATCACTGACTCGATGGACGTGAGTCTGAGTGAACTCCAGGAGTTGGTGATGGACAGGGAGGCCTGGCATGCTGCGATTCATGGGGTTGCAAAGAGTCGGACACGACTGAGCGACTGAACTGAACTGAACAAATATTCTAACATTTCTAGTTTAAAAATGGGCTACGATGCCTCGTGGTAATGCATCCATCACTGGATTACCATCACTGGAGACTAAAAACCCTTTAATTAAACAAACTGTATGGAGGCATTTAAACATCAGCTGAGGGGCTGGATTAAATAACCTTTAACTTTTATTCCAAGCATGAGAGTTTGAACTTCTCAGAAAAACAGAGCTTCTTATAAATACAGATGGTCTGGCCCCACCTGGACCTAATGAATCAGGATATTCAAGAGAAAGGCCTAGTAAATGGTACATTCTGAAGGCATAGTTCAGGTGATTGTTATATCAGGCGAGGGTGGAAACCATTGTTTTAACAGTGCTTTTCAAACCTCAAGATTCCTACAATCAACTGGTGAATTTGTTAAAGCATATATTCTGATTCAAGAGGTCTTGGGTAGAAGCAGATTCTGCAGTTCTAACAGGCTCCCAGGTGTTACAGATGCTGGTCCTTTTCCACACTTTGGGTAGCAAAGGTTTTAAGTCATTTTCCTAATTTTGTCTCATCATAAAAATCATATGAGGTGCCTGTTAAATTCTTATCAGGCAGGTTTGGGGAACACAATGTAAGGAGACTATACCCGACCTTAAAATATAAACATCTGGACTTCCCTGGTGGTATAGTGGATAAGAATCTGCCTGCCAATGCAAGGGGACATGGGTTCGATCCCTGATCTGGGAAGATTCTACATGCCTTGGTGCAATTCAGCCCAAGGGCCACAACTAATGAGCACACGTGCTGCACTGCTAAAGCCCTATGCCTGTGCTCTACAAGAGACAGCGGTGATGGTTTAGTTGCTAAGTCCTGTCTGACCCTTGCGACCCAAGAACTGTAGCCCACCAGGCTCCTCTGTCCATGGGATTTCCCAGATAAGAATATCGGAATGGGTTGCCATTTCCTTCTCCAGGATATCTTCCCAACCCAAAGATCAAACCCGCATCTCATGAAAAGCCACCACAATGAGCAGCCCACATACCACAGCTAGAGAGTAGTCCCCAATCTCCAAATCTAGAGGAAAGCCTGTGAACAGCAACGAAGACCCAAAGCAACCAGACAATAAAAAATAAAATAAACATCTGATTGTCATGCAGAGAAGCAACTGGGTCAACCCTCAAATTTTAACCATCTTATTAACCAAATGCCTTATTATCACCCTTTCACCAACACCTGTCTCTCGTCTGACGGCCTCATAGTTTCAAAGTCTAGCCTATCAGCCTGAGGCTCATATTCTTTTGCACCTGAAAAGATAATGGGTAAGTAATCAAAAAATAATTATTTTTTTCCATGTCCATTATTTATTTAATTGGAGGCTAATTACAATACTGTGGCGGTTTTTGACATATATTCACACGAATCAGCCATGGGTGTACCTGTGTTCCCCATCCTGACCCTCCCTTCCACCTCCCTCCCCATCCCATCCCTCAAGGTCATCCCAGTGCACCAGCCCTGAGCACCCTGCCTCATGCATCAAATCTGGACTGGCAATCTATTTCATATATGATAATATACATGTTTCAATGCTATTCTCTCAAATCATCCCACCCTCGCCTTTTCCCACAGAGTCCAANCCTTCCACCTCCCTCCCCATCCCATCCCTCAAGGTCATCCCAGTGCACCAGCCCTGAGCACCCTGCCTCATGCATCAAATCTGGACTGGCAATCTATTTCATATATGATAATATACATGTTTCAATGCTATTCTCTCAAATCATCCCACCCTCGCCTTTTCCCACAGAGTCCAACAGTCTGTTCTTTATAATTATTTTTGATAGCTTTACTGTTTCACCTCTTTTTCACTTTACATATTCATCATTTTCTATATGTATTACATGAAGAGTCAGAAGGGGACTTGAAAATATTCTTCATTATAAATTACAAGCTTAAAACTAGAGAAGTCAATTAACTTGCCCACAGCCGTCATGAGATCTTCAGTTTTCCAGTTAGGAAGCTCCATTTCTGAGCTTCCTCAAAATTCTTAAGAAAACAGCATATAAAGTTGCAGCCTTCTGCTTTTCTCCCAACCTTTAACCAACCCCATGAACTATCTATTCCAACTGGATTACGGAAGGAACTCACACGAACCCACTAAAGAGTTGTTAAAGAAGCCGTAAAATCATTAACCACTCCAGTTTTAAAGACTATGACTCTTTTTTTCAGTTTTCAAGTGACTACATCTACAGGCTCCAGTCAGCTCTCCATGCAGACCCAAAGCTGTGGATCTGTCCAACAAGCTTTCTTCCAGAAACTTAAACACGGTTGTTGATAATGACAGGCAAAGAAAAAAGAAATCCCACTTAGCCACGGGTTTAATGAATATACTCCCTTACCTTTCTTTGAAGACTTGAAGTCCTCGAACCAATCCTTCCAGACACAGCAGGTCATATCTATTGGCAGGGACGTCGATTTTATAGAGAACAACATCAGAGGCCCCATGGGCCTTTTCATTACCTTGTTCCTTACTTATAATTTCCTTTTCAGATGTCTAAAACAAACCCAAAAATTAAAATAAAACTAAATAAATCCCAATTTTTTTCAAAAAAGTCATTATCAGTCCTATAAAGAAGTAACTACACTATTCATGCCCTTTCCAGAGTGGCAGAAAGCTGTCTAAAGCAAAGCGTGGGCTAAACTTTGCCTACTAAACGAAAGTGACAATGAGACAAAGTAAAGGAAATTCACCAAATAAAAGCTATGTTGGGAATTCCCTGGTGGCCCAGAGGGTAGGTCGCCACACTTTCACTGCTGAGGGCCTGGGTTCAAGCCCTGGTCAGGGAACTAGGACCCCACAAGCCAAGAAACAAAAAAAGAGAGAGAAAGAAAAAAAAAAAAAAGATATGCAACTTTTTATAAGATAATGACTCTAAAAGCTAAATCCTATGGGCACCCAAGACTAGAAGCAACATGAAAATGAGAATAATACTATAAACGCAAACAAAAACATTTGAAGAGACCATCAGAAGCTGTGGTGTAAATCAAAAGGGATTATAGGTGTATAGTCCATGGGGTTGCAAAGAGCTGGACACGACTGAGTGACTTTCACTCACTCACTCACAGGTACAATGGGAAGAGGTCTAAGGACAGTAAAGGGTACAAAGCAGCAAGAGCAAAAACAAATGAGGGAGAAAGGAGAAGAATACCACTAGAATAGATTCAGTGCAGAACAAAAAGCTTAGAATATCTCAATCACCACACTGTAGAGACTTTCTTAAAAACAATCATTGCCAAGAAGTTAAATTCTGTTCTCTCCATTTACCATGGCAGGAAACTGTCTATATATTTATTTCCAATCAAATTCCTTAGAAGTCTTACTCAAATTGCTAATGTTACCCACTAGTTATCCCCACTTAACTGGAACTCCTGCTATTTCTATCACAAATCATCTGCTAAAATAACTGATGGACTCCTATCAAAATATGTGATGTATTTTGTTTTACATGGGGCTCTCCCACTACCACAAGATGAGCAGTTCAAATTACTTCCCAAAGAAGCATAATCTACACTTGTATAGCATGCTGAAGAATTCACTTTCCTCAATGAGCACTAAGCACCTGAGTTACACCTGAGGAATCACAGAGTCCACAGGAGGTTGGAACCGCCCAGGGCTCATAGTGCTTTTTGACTGTGGGCTCCAAGGAACACCTTCACTGGCCATCTCAAACTAGGGAGGCATAATGTGAAAATTAGGAAAAATTTAAAAATAAAAAAAGAATGTTGATGTACGGCAGAAATCAACACACTATTGTAAAACAATTACCCTTGCTTATTTAACTTATATGCATGAGAAACACTGGGCTGGAGGAAGCACAAGCTGGAATCAAGATTGCCGGGAGAAATATCAATAACCTCAGATATGCAGATGACACCACCCTTATGGCAGAAAGTGAAGAAGAACTAAAAAGCCTCTTGATGAAAGTGAAAGAGGAGAGTGAAAAGGTTGGCTTACAGCTCAACATTCAGAAAACTAAGATCATGGCATCTGGTCCCATCACTTCATGGAAAACAGACAGGGAAACAGTGGCTGACTTTATTTTTCTGGGCTCCAAAATCACTGCAGATGGTGACTGCAGCCATGAAATTAAAAGATGCTTACTCCTTGGAAGGAAAGTTATGACCAACCAAGACTCCATATTAAAAAGCAGGGACATTACTTTGCCAACAAAGGTCCGTCTAGTCCAGGCTATGGTTATTCCANCAACATTCAGAAAACAAAGATCATGGCATCCGGTCCCATCACGTCATGGGAAATAGATGGGGAAACAGTGGAAACAGTGTCAGACTTTATCTTTTTGGGCTCCAAAATCACTGCAGATGGTGACTGCAGCCATGAAATTAAAAGACGCTTACTCGACTGAAGTGACTTAGCAGCAGCAGCAGCACTCCTTGGAAGAAAAGTTATGACCAACCTAGATAGCATATTCAAAAGCAGAGATATTACTTTGCCGACTAAGGTCTGTCTAGTCAAGGCTATGGTTTTTCCAGTGGTCATGTATCGATGCAAGAGTTGGACTGTGAAGAAAGCTGAGCACCGAAGAATTGATGCTTTTGAACTGTGGTGTTGGAGAAGACTCTTGAGAGTCCCTTGGACTGCAAGGAGATCCAACCAGTCCATTCTGAAGGAGATCAGCCCTGAGATTTCTTTGGAAGGAATGATGCTAAAGCTGAAACTCCAGTACTTTGGCCACCTCATGAGAAGAGCTGACTTATTGGAAAAGACCCTGATGCTGGGAGGGATTGGGGGCAGGAGGAGAAGGGGACGACAGAGGATGAGATGGCTGGATGGCATCACTGACTGATGGACATGAATATGAGTGAACTCCAGGAGACGGTGATGGACAGGGAGGCCTGGTGTGCTGTGATTCATGGGGTTGAAGAGTCGGACATGACTGAACTGAACTGAACTGAACTAGGCCCAGGTTGATAGCATCCTAGCTACCAGCAAAGGAAGAAACAGAAGCAAATCCTCTGTGTAGAAGTTTCCTCAATTAAGGCCAATAGGACACCCAAGATAAAATTAACTCAAAAATAAAATTCACTAAGCATATGAGAAAGCAAATCATTATAACTGAGAGTCAGCAGGGGAAAAGATTCAGCATCCTCAAGAAATACAGAATTTGGAATTATCAAATATAGAATGCAGAATAGCAAAGTATAAAATGTTTAAAGAAACAAATAATTCAATCACCAAGGTAAAACAGGAAGAGCCCATTAGGAATGAACAAGCCTATGGGGTGGAGGGGAGAAAATTTTAAGGAGTTAAAATTCTAATATTCCACACAGTGAAAAAAAAATTAGTAAACAGGAAAATATAGCCAAAGAAATTACTGGACTTTCCTGGTGGTCCACTGGTTAAGAATCTGCCTCCCAGTGCAGGGGACGTGGCTTTGATCACTGGTCCAGGAAGACTCCACATCCCATGGAGCAACTAAGCCCATGCATCACAGCTACCGAAGCCCTAGAGCCTGTGCTCTGCAACAAGAGAAGCCAGTGCAACGAGAAGCACACTGCAGCTGGAGAAAGCCCGTGTGCAGCAACAAAGACCCGATGCAGCCATAAATACATTTTAAAATTAAAAAGAAGTAGAGTCATAGATCGGAGAAGGCAATGGCACCCCACTCCAGTACTCTTGCCTGGAAAATCCCATGGAAGGAGGAGCCTGGAGGCTGCCGTTCATGGGGTCACGAAGAGTCGGACACGACTGAGCGACTTCACTTTCACTTTTTACTCTCATGCATTGAAGAAGGAAATGGCAACCCACTCCAGTGTTCCTGCCTGGAGAATCCCAGGGATGGGTAGCCTGGTAGGCTGCCGTCTACGGGGTCACACAGAGTCGGACACGACTGAAGTGACTTAGCAGCAGAGTCATAAATGTAGAAAACAAACATATGGCTACCAGGGGATAAAGGGGAGAGGGATACATTGGAAAACTGGGATTGACATATACACACTACTATATATATATAAAACAGATAACTAATAAGAACCTACTATATGGCACAAGAGATTCTACTGAATACTCTGTAATGGCCTATATGGGAAAAGAATCTAAAAAAAGTGAACATATGTATATGTGTAAATGATCCACTTTCCTGTATACCTGAAACTAACACAATATTGTAAGTCAAATGTATTCCAATAAAATTTTTTTAAAAAAGAAAAATATTTTAAAGAAACCATAATTATGACAAAATTTATATCACTGTGTCAAGAAAAAGTCTTCAAATTCTAGAAGGTTCCTTAATTTCTACTATATTAATCATTACCTGCTCCTTTTACAAAATTCACTTTCTATGTAGTTTGGAGGCAGTCTAATCCACTCATTTGGAGTCATTAAATGCCTTGAATTAGAAATTCCTGGGAATCTGGAATGCAGTCTGGCCTTCTCAACCTCTTTAAATTCTTTCATTGTATATATTTTGCCTGTAGGACAATTAAAACCTAAAATTAGCACTCTTAAATGCAACTGCCATTGCTCTTAGGTTATGAAACCACATAACAATTAGAAACTAAGTACCAGTCTCACACTGAAGAAGAATTCTTTTCCCATCATCTTTGTCATATTGTGCTTTTTTCAAAGGGTCACGAAATGGTGGGATGGTAACCTATAAGAAAAACAGTTCTTTGAGGACTGGGTTGCAGGTCTTTTTTGGTCTATTCTAATCATCCATGTATGGCTCTTATGCCAAAAGAATCAAGATTACAGTATCTACAAACAAATGGCATTCTAATTATTATATATTTGTATGTAACACATTACAAAGAGATGAGGGCACTCCAATACACCTCCAAGCAAGGCTTTCCAGCCAAAGAAGCATGGTAAGCTCTTGTTTTAATAGCCTTTTCAAATTATTGTGGATATTCTTTTAGATATTACACTCAAAATCAACAAGTGGCAGTTTCTTAAAGGTTAGTGATGATGTGGAATCTGAAACCATATCAATGAGTTATTCAAACTTTGCTACATTAAAATTCATTGACCTATCTTGAACTGTGAATAGATCTTTTATCCATATCATTAATTGGTGGTTTAGAAAAAATTAGATCACTGAGTTTATATGAGGACTTCCAAATGTTAATACATTTCATTATATAATAATCACATTCATTAATATCATTACCAATGTACCAGTAAAGTCTTTGAGTACTGGGACACTGTCACAGTGATGATAGTGATTTTTCAAAAATTTAAAATTTTAAAAGCTCATATTTTATCATTGGCAACAAATACCATCAGTTGTTTCCCTTAAAGCGGTAGACTTACTTCAGTAATTTTCTAGAAAATGTCTGCAAAATATCCAAGACTTAATAACCAAAGTCTATAAGTAAAAGTGATGTTCCATGAAAAACAGAATCAGCCAATTCAGCTCATAATTTAAACAATCATACTGCATTTCAATACACAGAAGTATTCTTTGCATACTTCCCATTTCATCACACAGAGTATCAAAAAGGCCAAGATCTGAAATGAGGAGGTGCCGGGAGCCAGCGTGAGGAACTCCACCCACGGCAAAGGTCATGAGGAAGGAGGCTTCGGCATACGCAAAGGCATGATCGAGCCTCAGGAAACCCCCTGTTCCCGAGCATCTACCCCCAAAACCAGAGTCTACCTGCTTCACTGTTTCATGCTCTCACCTACACCTCTGACTTTATGGGGGGCTGTTCCCCAGCAGTTCTCTCGGAGAAGGAGTAAACGTGCAGCTCCAAGTCAATAAAAATTCCTGGGCGTGACAAGAGTGTTTCAACTTATGAACTCCTCTGGAGGTTATCTAGCCTGCCTATACAGGTTCATCTGGCCATATGTGATTGTTTACAGCCTCCCAACTGTGAGAGGCATGAGATGTTTTAGACTTACTAAAGGCAGATTCTTTTGGGAAGTTAGAAATTATTAGTATAGTGGGTTGGTTAGGAATTATATTGGTGAAGGGTTTTTCGTTTGTTGCGCCAATAATTGCTGCTAATTCCCTGCCCTGGGTGTGACAAGGGTGTCTCAGGTCAAACCTCTCTGCTGACAGACTAGCTTGTGTGACAACCTCTCAACCATAAACAGCACAGAGAGTTTGGAGTATTTTGAAAGTCTTAATTAGCATAGGTCTTTTCTCATTGTTGAGTCAATGATTGCCGCCAGGCCTCCATATCCTTAGGCACCTGGGAATATATTAATCAATGTATTTGGAATATAGAAAAAGAAATATAGTAGTTTTTTATGTTAGCAATACTAGACTTTTTGAGTTAATGAATTTTCTCTTTTGTTATAGATCACTGTACTTTGTTATAAATCACTGTGTCCTTGCTATGTAAAAATATAATTTTATCACTATCTTAAGACTAAATAGATCTTAAGGGGAACATTGGTAAAGGATTTTCATTTGTTGGGCTGATGTTTGTTGCTAAATCTCCATATTCCTTACCCTTATAATGAATATAACTAGCATATAGGAGAAATAAGTATTAACATTTAAGCATACAGGAGAAATAAGTATTAACCTTTAAGATTAATCATGTTAACCTTAGGTTAAATAAATTCCTTTCTTAGTTGTAACCCACTACACCCTCACCCTATAGAAATGCAACTTTATCTGCTACCTTCAGAGGTGGTGCCTGATTTAAGAAAAAACACCCTTGGAAAAAATAAGTTTTTTGGTTATCAGAAAGAAAGGGTCATAAAATGTCAGCACGCCTCATGGCCAGAAGATGATGTAAAACCTCTAAGATCTTTTTTTATACATTTACGTGAAGCACCTGATTTTGATAAAGGTCAGGACTGCTGACCCCCACGTGACTTTAAAATTGCCATTTGTCTCTATGTGTAACAAAAGGTGTTTAAGCAAACCTAAAAAACAAAGAAGTCAGATCAGTTTCTTGAAAGACTGATTCCTCTGTGTCATTTCTTTCTTGCTCCCCATTTTTCTGGCTGAATTCCCATCTGGAGCGTGGGTGCCCACCACGTCTACTTACTTGTCCCAGCTTTCAAGTTCCACGCAAGGAGCCCAAGGAGAGGCACCTTCCGATATTTAAGTGGCGCCAGTGGCCCAACGTAGATGGTGCAAATTCCCTGTCTTGGAATTTTATTGGTATCCCACATAAATCAAGTTATTCAGCCTCTTTTTCTCCACTAATATTTCCTACTACACTATCCGTTTCTAATCTCTCTATATATCTGTAATTAAATAAGTTTTTTCCTAGGACGCCGATTCCGTCTCCCCTTCTAATTATCCTGGACCCACTGGAGCTGGACCCCAGCAAGGAGGGATAAATTAGGAGTTTGGGATTAGCAGATACAAACTACTAGATAGAAAACAGATAAACAACAGGGTTGTGCTACACAGCAAAGGGAACTATATTCAGTATCTTGTAATGAACTATAATGGAAAAGAATCTGAAAAAGTATATATATATATACATCGCTTTGCTATATACCAGGAACTAATATATAACACTGTAAACCAACTGAACTTCAATTTTAAAAAAGTAGGGGTAAGACTTAATAAAATTAATTACTGTTTGATCAAGGACATTCTTAAGTGAAACTGAATTTTTTTTTTTACTGTGAGTGCATGACAGTGAGGAATATGATTACTAGTTTAATTTGTGACACCAACTTAAGTAGTTCTAAGGTACTAGCTGTTTTACCCAATGCTGTTTTTGCACCATCAATGCAAATGTCAACATAATGAAAAAAAGCTGGTAATATTTAGCACCATTATGAAAAGTTTTGGCCTAAAGGACCCCCTAAAAGGGTTTCAGGGCTGTCAAAGTTCTTGTACATCACTTTGAGAACTGCTGATATAACCTCAAATTGCTCAGCTTATCTTAAGAGGTCACCTATTGGCTTCATTTAGAAAGTCATCATGGTGAAAGAACAAAAGGAAATTTTGGTATCAGGAAGATCTGGTTTCAAATCCCAATTCCCACCCTTACTAGCTATGTTACTAGTTAATATGTCTAAGGATCTACCTCTAAACTCTCAATTTAACTCTAACCTATAAAAATACAGACAGTAGCATCTATATATGCACCCCAATCTGGGCAACAATTAAAAGATCTGCTTTACCCTGCAAATGCCAGGAGGGCATGTCTATGATTCAAGGTAGGTTTTTTGTCTTATTTTGTTTAATGATATCCACTACTAGCAAAAATGTGAAAAAAGTAGATTCTCTGGAAGTGGAAGTGTTAGTCACTCAGTTGTGTCCAACTGTTTGTGACACCGTGGACTGTAGCCCACCCGGCTCCTCTGTCCATGGAACTCTCCAGGCAAGAATACTGGGGTGGGTTGCCATTGCTTTCTCCAGGGGATCATCCCAACCCAGGGATTGAACCTAAGTCTCCCATGTTGTGGGCAGACTCTTTACAGACTAAGTCACCAGGGAAGCCCAGATTCTCTGGAGGGGTGCAAACTATGTAACCATTCTGGAGGACAATTTCATGACATGAATCAAAATCACCTATAACTTTTAACACAGCAATTCTACTACCAGCACCTTATCCTAAGGAAAAAAGTAAGAAATAAATAGTTAAAGGGATGTTCATCATACTGTTGTTTATAACAGCAATAGGTCAAAAACAATCTAAAAGTTCAAAATAAGGAATATTACAAAAAAAAGATGGTATAGCAAAATTGTGTATGAGTTTAGAAACACACTTGTACTCTGGTATTGACAGTTGTGCAACCTTCTGGACAGATCACAGCCTTGTTGTGGCAAAGGGGCTTGCATAACTCAGTGAAGCTATGAGCCATGCTGTGCAGGGCCACCTAAAATGGACCAGTCATAGTGGAGAGTTCTGACAAAATGTGGTTCACTGGAGGAGGGAATGGCAAACCACTGCAGTATTCTTGCAACAAGAACACCATGAACAGTATGAAAAGGCAAAAAGATATGACACCAGAAGATAAGTCCCCCAGGTTGGAAGGTGTCCAATATGCTACTAGGGAAGAACAGAGGGTAATTACTAATAGCTCCAGAAAGAATGAAACAGGTGGGCCAAAGTGGAAACAACACTGGGTTGTAGATGTGTCTGGTGGTGAAAGTAAAATCCGATGCTGTAAAGAACAACATTGCATAGGAACCTGGAATGTTAGGTCTGAGGAATCAAAGTAAATTGGATGTGGTCAAGCAGGAGATGGCAAGAGTGAATATCCACATCTTAGGAATCAATGGCAAACAATTCAGATGACCATTATATCTACTATCGTCAGCAAGAATCACTTAGAAGAAATGGAGTAGCTCTCACTCCAAAAAGGAATACTTGGGTGCAATCTCAAAAATGACAGAATGATTTCAGTTCATTTCCAAGGCAAGCCATTCAACATCACAGTAATCCAAGTCTATGCCCCAACCACTGATGTCAAAGAAGCTGAAGTTGATTGGTTCTATGAAGACCTATAAGACCTTATAGAACTAACACACACACACAAAAATAAATGTCCTTTTCATCACAGGGGATTGGAATGCAAAAATAGGAAGTGGTTGTCTGAGGAGGCTTTACAAATAGCTGAGCAAAGAAGAGGAGCAGAAGGCAAGGGAGAAAGGGAAAGATATACCCAACTGAATGCAGAGTTCCAGAGAATAGCAAGGAGAGACAAGAAGGCTTACTTAAATGGACAGTGCAAAGAAGTAGAGGAAAACAATAGAATGGGAAAGACTAGAGATCTTTTCAAGAAAACTGGAGATATCAAGGGAACATTTCATGCAAGGATGGGCATGATAAAGAACAGAAATGGGAAAGATCTAACAGAGGAGGAGATTAAAAAGAGGTGGCAAGAATACACAGAACTCTACAAAAAAAGGTCTTAATGACCCAGATAACCATGATGGTGTGGTCACTCACCTAGAGCCTGACATCCTAGAGTCTGAAGATTAGGAAGATTACTACAGTCAAGTCTAGTGGAGGTGATGGAATTCCAGTTGAGCTATTTAAAATCCTAAAAGATAATGCTGTTAAAGTGTTGCATTCAATGTGTTAGCAAATTTGGAAAACTCAGCAGTGGCCACAGGACTGGAAAAGGTTAGTTTTCATTCCAACCCCAAAGAAGAGAAGTATCAAAGAAGGTACAAACTACTACACAATTGTGCTCATTTCACATGTGAGTAAGGTTATGCTCAAAATCCTTCAAGCTAGGCTTCAGTGGTACATGTACCAAGAACTTCCAGATGTACAAGCAGGGTTTAGAAAAGGCAGAGGAACCAGAGATCAAATTGCCAACATTCGCTGGATCACAAAGAAAGCAAGGGAATTCTAGAAAAACATCTACTTCTGCTTCATTGACTACACTAATGCCTTTGACTGTGTGGATCACAACAAACTGGAAAATTCTTAAAGAGATGGGAATACCAGACTACCTAACCTATCTCCTGAGAAACCTGTATGTGGGTCAAGAAGCAACAGTTAGAACTGGATATGGAACAATGGACTGGTTCAAAATTGGAAAAGGAGCACAAGGCTATATATTGTCACCTTGTTTATTTAACTTCTGTTATGACCAACCTAGACAGCATATTAAAAGGCAGAGACATTACTTTAACAACAAAGATCTGTCTCGTCAAGGCTATGGTTTTTCCAGTAGTCATGTATGGATGTGAGAGTTGGACTATAAAGAAAGCTGAACGCCAAAGAATTGATTCTTTTGAACTGTGGTGTTGGAGAAGACTCTTGAGAGTCCCTTGGACTGCAAGGAGATCCAACCAGTCCATCCTAAAGGAGATCAGTTCTGGGTGTTCATTGGAAGGACTGATGCTGAAGCTTAAACGCCAATACTTTCGCTACCTCATGCGAAGAGCTGACTCATTGGAAAAGACCCTGATGCTGGGAGGGATTGGGGGCAGGAAGAGAAGGGGACGACAGAGGATGAGATGTTTGGATGGCATCACCGACTCAGTGGAGATGAGTTTGAGTAGACTCCAGGAGTTGGTGATGGACAGGGAGGCCTGGCGTGCTGTGGTCCATGAGGTCGCGAAGAGTTGGACACAACTGAGCGACTGAACTGAACTGAATTGATGCAGAGTACATCATGTGAAATGTCAGGCTAGATGAATCACTAGCTGGAATCAAGATTGCCAGGAGAAATATCAGTAACCTTAGATATGCAGATGATACCACTCTAATGGCAGAAAGTGAAGAGGAACTAAAGAGCCTCTTGATGAGGGTAAAAGAGGAAAGTGAAAAAGCTAGCTTAAAACTCAACATACAAAAAAACTAAGGTCATGGCATCCAGTCCCATCACTTCATAGCAAACAGACGGGGAAAAGGTAGAAATAATGACAGATTTTATTTTCTTGGGCTCCAAAATCACTGAAGATGGTGACTGTAGCCATGAAATTAAGACACTTGCTTCTTAGAAGAAAAGCTGTGGCAAACCTAGACAGCATATTAAAAAGCAGAGACATCACTTTGCTGACAAAGTTCGATATAGTCAAAGCTGTGGAGATGGGACATGATTAAGATGTTACAGCTTTCGTAGGGAATCACTGAAGGACTACTTACATATTACGGCTGTTCAAAAACATAAACCACATAATACCAAAGTTAAAATTAGAAATCTACCTTCAGAAAATTCGGGTCCTCTTTGTTCATGTGAAAAGGATCATATTCCTTCGGATCATAATGCTCTATAAATGCATTTCCCTATAGGAAGGAACCACACATAAGAATAAGAGGTGCACAATTAATTTTGAACATAACAAGACTCAAGAGTCAAACACACAGTTCCACTGTTACGCTTTAAAATCGTATCAATGACAAATGCAAATGGAATGGGAAGACCAAACTGGATTTATCTAAGTAATAATAATGTATAATTATACATTATAATGTAAATATAATGTAATGTAAATCACTTTCACTTTCAATCCTAGAGAATGTGTAGCTGTTCTTTATCTAGTCTTCAAGCAGGGAATGAACCCAGGATGTTGGGAAAAGTATACTTGATCAGAAGCCAGTAAACTTGGTCTTAAATTCAAAACTTTCTGTAAGTAATTGTATGGTTCTAAATTTGGCATCTCATTTTTTCTATGCCTGCATTTTTTTTTACATTATATACATAATAATGTTAAATAATCATATAATGTAAATATATATTATAATGCATAATTATACAATAAATGTAATAAATAATGTATCTAAGCAATAAATATCATAGTGATAGAAGGAATCTAATTAAAATTTGCAAGATTTTTATAAATAATAAAAAATTATTGCCACCTCTTTTAATAAAAGGTATTAGAACACTAAAAGATTTAGGAATTTGTTTTTAGATACTAGTCAAACATCTCAGATCTCTTTAAAATGCCAGAAAAACAGAAATATTTTATAGCCTTGTAAATAATCAAGCTCCAGAATTAAAAAAAAAAAAACACCATTTATCTTGAACCTAGACTCCAAATTTTTTAAACTGATATATAAAATTAACAATTACATACAGAAAAAAAAAAGAAAAATGATTCTAATGTTCACATTTAAATACAGATCTAACCCTTTACCTCCATCCTTTCCACATGCCCTGGATTTAAGAATAATGTATGCTATGATAGAGTATAGATTATACATAAACAGAGTTGGCAAGAGCAGGCTGTTTGGATGGTTATAAATAAAAAAAGATAATTATAGTTTTTGAGTAACTGAAAAAAATAACAAATGAATCCTTAGTACCTTTTTATTTACATATTTTAAAAAACCATCTAATTCTTCTTGTCTCCTTTTTTTAATCTTCTTATATGAAGTGACTTTTTCTATAATTTTTTTCTGGAGAGGATCTGCCACATGATCAACCCATCTTTTATACAATATCTCTTTTCTTCTTGCATTTAGGAAGTCATGATGTTTTAAGTACTTATCTAATTCCTAGCAAACAGTGATAGGAAAGACAAATATATTATCTTAACATGTTCTTGTTCCAAAATTTAATTTATATTCATAAGAATAATCCACAAAAGCACCCATTAATTAAATCACTACGTTGGGTTCTAATGTGTGACACATACAATACTGGAAACAAAGAATACATGAATAAATTAGATAATATACCTGCTCTCCCTGGAAGACAGACTACAAAACAGATCTACGAAACAATGGGAGGAGGGACAATGTAGCAAGAGATATATGGGGCTCAGTGTTCACTGTATCATTACAGCAGCCAAGAGGTGGCAATAACTTCAGTGTCCATCAACAGATGAAAGTATAAACAAAATGTGATCTATGCATATAATGGAATATTATACAACTATAAGAAGGAGGGAAATTCTGACACATTCTACAACATGGATGAACCTTAAAAACAATATAGTAACTGAAATATGCCAGAAACAAAAGGACAAATATTTTAGGATTCCACTTATATGAAATAACTAGATTAGGCAAACTCAGAGAGACAGAAAATAAACCGGAGGTCACAAGAGGCTTGCAAAAGAAGGGATGGAGAGTTACTGCTTAACAAGCACAAAGTTTTCTTTGGGGTGATGAAAAAGTTTTAGAAATAAATAACGGTGACAGTTGTACAACATATCAATGTAATTAATGTCATTGAATTATACATTCAAAAATGGTTTAAAAAGCAAATTTTATGTTATATGTATTTTACCACAGTAGAAAAATAATCAACTTTTTTCTTCTTTTGGTCACCCTGCAGCATGCAGGATCTTAGCTAGTTCCCCATCCAGGGATAAAGCCCATGTCCCCTGCATTGAGAGTATGGAGTCTTAACCACTGGGCCATCATCAGAGTCCCAGTAAAATTTTTAAAAGATTTCCAAATTGGTAGACACTTGGGATGGATCTTAAAGAACAGAGTTATTTTCGACTGCCCTGGCCATCCAGTGGTTAAGACTCTGCACTTCTACTATAGTGGGGTGCATGTCCAGTCCCTGGGCAGGGAACTAAGATCCCATAAGCTGCTCGGTGTGGCCAGGAGAAAAAGACAAGAGTGAAAAGGCCGAACTGTACCACAACCTGGGACAAATGGCAAGCAGCCTGCAAAGAAAATGCCTAAATCAAGCTATAAAACTAAATCATCCTCAGCAAAACTTCTCATATACCTTTCATCTAGCAAATGAAATCATGTGATTACTAGGATCAACAACATGAAATTTAAAATGAAAAAAATAAAGTACTAAAAACCTTGAGACCTTGTCCAGGTAATATCCCTCCCTAACTTCAGGTCATAGCACATCTCTACCATTCTCAGTGAGTAATTCCTTTCCTTTTTAAACAACTCCAAAGAAAATTCTTAAAAACAAAAATAGGCTGCCACTCCAGAGTTTAGTACACGTCACGTGGACATTCATCTTGTCTTATAATTAAGCCCATCCTAATACAGTTAAAGCCTTGTTCTTACCTAGGTATTCCTGAGTAATAATTTGTCAGTGTGTTCCAATAACAGCTCTTAAAAATAGGCAGGGATTCCTAGAAGTCCCACTAAAATGAAGAAACAAGTGAATAGGAGGAAACTCTTATAAGGTATCTGTAAAAGAATCCCCACAAAGCATAGAAAGTAAAGAAGTAAATTAAAGCAACCTCAGAGCACTTTTAAGGTCAATCCTAAAGGCTAAGGGGTGTTTCCATTATTTTCTATATTTTCTAAAATTTTTGTAATGACATGGCACTACATCTAAAATACAAAAACAAAATTTAATTTTTAACTGAGACATTTTGTAGCCAATTCTTACCTTAATTATATAATTTTCTCTATACAATATTGATTGAATAGCTGCATCAACATTTTCCTTAGCTAATACCTAAAATGATAGAATAAATTTTGAAAATCAAGTATTAAAAAATTAAATTATTAATACTACCTAGATTAATAATATTTTATGTGACCTATATATCCCTGGGAAGTTCTCTGTAAATCCCAATTTTTCTACCTCAAATCATATCATCAAGTACTTTTTAAAGAGTATTTGAATCTTTCTACTCTCAGCTACATTTTAGGGGAAAAAAAAATAACTCAGATCACAGACATTTTGATTCCCAACATGGTCAAATGACTTGTCCAAAGTCACGTGGTACCCATCTTTTTTCATATCCTATAAAATGATACAATCAGGCCTCTAATGGAATTCATTTACTCATTAATGAATTTCATTTGATTACACTTAGTCATTTATGGGCTTCCCTGTTGGCTGTGGCAAAGAATCTGCCTGTAGTGCAGGAGATGAGTTCAATCCCTGGGTTGGGAAGATTCCCCTGGAGAAGTAAATGACAACCCACTCCAGTATTCTCACTTGGAAAATCCCATGGACAGAGGAGCCTTGCAGGCTGCAGTCCATGTGGTCACAAAAGAGTTGGACACAACTTAGCAAATAAACAACAACCCTAGTCATTATAGCTATCAAATATTGATACTTTTTATGAACAAGCCACATTCTCAATATTTTAAGCCAACACAAGCTTCTGGAAGTAGTTCATAAAATCAAGTTTTTCCATTTTCATAACAAATCTTCCTCAACTAAACATCCGCCAGAAAATGCAAGAGGTTGATATCTAACATACATGTGGATACCAAATTATACAGTTACTAATGACTAAAAAGAGCAAATTTTATGCTATAATATTTCTGCAATGGAAAAAACGGTTAATAATAAAAGAGTCCCAAGGTGGGAGACATTTGCGGTGACCTTTGAAATCCTCTCATAATTACACACAAAAAATATTCTCAAATGAACTGTCATTAGAATTAGTTGTCTTCAGTTCCACTACCTGTGTTTTCCAGAAAGAAAGAAGAAAGAAAATTAGTCACTCAGTCGTGTCCAACTCTTTGTGACCTCATGGACTGTAGCCCACCAGGCTCCTCTATCCATGGAATTCTCCAGGTAAGAATACTGGAATAGGTTGCCATTTCCTTTTCCAGGGGATATTCCCTACCTAGGGATCAAACCTAGGTCTCCTGCATTGTAGACAGGCTCTTTACCAACTGAGCCACCAGGGAAATCCCTGAAATTTTCCACAACAGATTAATAAAATCTTAAAATCTAAGAACTAACCTTCCCCATTAACACACAAGGAAATTAAGGCTCATCAGAGGTAAGCAACAACCAGAAGCCTAGAAAATCCTGCACTGAGCCCAAAATTCAAACTCAAATGTGTCTAACTCCAAATTCATTTTCCTTGTCCTTTCTGCCTCACAGAGTTGCTATTTCTAGCAAAGCTACTGTTCTCAAAACCAAGATGAGTACCAATATATTAAAACCATCACCTGAAGACACTGAAGCCTAAGCCAGAGTAGGAAGAAACTAAAGGGGAGTCAACACTTGGAAAATCAGAATAGCACTGGAAAAGTTTTCAGTTTTTTATGGACTTTTGCCTACCAGCAGGCATCAATCATAGCTAAAGAAGGTGGCTCAAATGCAGATAAACATACACAGTTTTACAGATTCCAGAATTAGAAGACAGAGTTCAGGGCAACCATAGCAGCAAGAAAGTGAAAGGAGAAATGCCTGAAAGGAGAAAGCCATAGACGGAACGCCACAAATTCTGCAGACCAAGTTTCTAGTAGACCCTTGAACTACATATGCACACAATAAAAACTCCATGCAGCCCAGCTAAAGCTAAAAAAAACTAAACAGTGATTTAATTTGCTGCCAACTGCAGGAGAGAAACAAAGTTTAGAGTTCATGTTCAGCCAAGTAAACCGTCTGCTAAAACAAAAGTTCAATATTAATCAGAGGAACATGAGATTCCAGACCCTTTCCAATATAGCGTTCATAATGTTCAAAACCACTAAACAGCAAAATGTGACCCATACTTCAAAAAGAAATACAGTCTTATGGAAATCAACTCTGAGATGGCCCATATGTTGAAATGAGCAGATAAGGATTCTAGGTCAACTGTTATAGCTAGGTTTAAGAAGTTAAAGGAAAATATGCTCATAATGAATAGAAAAATGTCAGCAGGAAAAGAATGAAAAATAAACAAGTGAAAAATACTGTTCTTAAATTAAAAAAAAAACTTAGATGGCTTAATGGCAGATTGAAGATGACTTTAAAAGAGTCAGTGAACTTGAATTCAAATCATTAGAATTTATCCAGTCTGAAAAACAGAAAGAAATAAGACTGGAAAATGAATAAAGTTGCAGTGAGTTATGAGACAACAGCAAAAGACTGGACAAGTTGATAACTGGAATTCTAAATAAATAATGGCTGGAATGAAAACCACTACTTTCAGACAGAATAGTAGGGAACAGATTTACCCTTTTATCTTAAAAAATATAGTGAAAGACACTGGATATTAGGCTATGAAGGACAGTGGCCGCTGAGATACAGAAAACAAGGTAAATCCTAAAATAGCTCATTAGTGCCTGGAGAGAATTTCCAGACTGGTGCAGAGAGGAGGAAGTGACTGTAACGAGGCAGGGTGTTGGGAGTCTGGGAAGGCTACAGTTCATAGAGCACAGTAACCAGAGGGAAGAAAGTCGCACAGGGAGTCTGGGGGATCTGCAGATGATTAGATCTGTAGAGTGTCCCTCTTGAGACTTCAGGTGAATGCTGTGCTGTGCTGCTGTGCTGTGCTTAGTCGCTCAGTCGTGTCTGACTCTGCGACCTCATGGACTGTAGCCCCTCAGGTTCCTCTGCCCATGGGATTCTCCAGGCAAGAAGACTGTAGTGGGTTGCCTTACCCTCCTCCAGGGGATCTTCCCAACCCAGGGACTGAACCCAGGTCTCCCACATTGCAGGCGAATTCTTTACCTTCTGAGCCACCAGGGAAGCCCTGACCACTGTATGCACGTGGGGAAACTACTTGAAGAAACACTGTGCAAAGAAGTACCAGAAAGGATTAGGGAAACAATCCCTACAGGTCACAAACCCCAGGAGTTATTCCTCTTAACAATCAGCCAGAGTGAAAAACTTTATGGTATGCAAAGCAGAGTTAAAACTAGCTACACACGAAATGCCACTACAGTTCTACCTGACAAAGCTTGGTGGCAAGACATCAAAAAAAAAAAAACAAAAAAAAAACAGACTTGTGTCTGAGTAACTTAACTGCATCCCAGAACAAAGCTAAGAGCATTTATTGAAAATAAAAAATATACAGCACTCAACAAAAAAAATCCACAATGCCTGGTATCTAATTTAAAAAATCATCAAGCATACAAAGAAGCAGAAAAATTTGACTAATAATGAAATGAAGAATCAATCAAAACTACCCCAGAGGACTTCCCCGGTGGCCCAGTGGTTGAGAGTCTGTCTTGCAACGCGGGGGACACAAGTTTGACCCCTGGTCTGGAAACATTCCATTGCTGCAGGGCAACTAAGCCTGTAGGCCACAACTACTAAAGCCCACAGGCCCTAGCGACCATGCTCTGCAACAAGAGAAGCCCCCACAGTAAGAACCCATGCACCACAACTAGAAGAAGCCTCCACTTGCTGCAGCTAGAAAAAGTCCCGGTAGAGCAACAAGGACTCAGGGAAGCCAAAAATAAATAAGTAAATAAAGCTTTTAAAATAAATAAAAATTTTTTTAAATAAAAATAAAAACTACCTCAGAAATGACACAGATAATATAATTATTAGACCAAGACATTAAAATAGTTCATAAGTTCAAAATTAGAAAAGGTTGGTTCCAAATTGGAACCAACTGGTTTCAAACTAGGAAAGGAATACATCAAGCCTATTGTCACCTTACTTATTTAACTTTTATGCAGAGTACATCATGCGAAATGCCCAACTGGATGAAGCACAAGCTGGAATCAAGATTGCCGGGAGAAATATCAATAACCTCAGATATGCAAATGACACCACCCTTACGGCAGAAAGTGAAGAAGAACTAAAGAGCCTCTTGATTAAAGTGAAAGAGGAGAGTGAAAAAGGTGGCTTAAAACTCAACATTCAAAAAACGGTCCCATCACTTCATGGCAAATAGATGGGGAAACAATGGAAACAGTGACAGACTTTATTTTCTTGGGCTCCAAAATCACTGCAGATGGTGACTGCAACCATGAAATTAAAAGATGGTTGCTCCCTGGAAGAAAAGCTATGATAAACCTAGACAGCATATTAAAAAGCAAAGACATTACTTTACAAACAAAGGTCTGTATAGACAGCATATTAAAAAGCAAAGACATTACTTTACTGACAAAGGTCTGTATAGTCAAAGCTATGGTTTTTCCAGTAGTCATCTATGGATGTGAGAGCTGGACTATAAAGAAAGCTGAGCTCCGAAGAACTGATGCTTTTGAACTGTGGTGTTGGAGAAGACTCTTAGAGTCCCTTGGACTGCAAGGAGATCAAAGCAGTCAAACCTAAAGGAAATCAGTCCTGAATATTCATTGGAAGGACTGATGCTGAAGCTGAAATGCCAATACTTGGCCACTTCATGCAAAGAACTGACTCATTAGAAAAGACCCTGATACTGGGAAAGATTGAAGGCAGGAGGAGAATGGGAAAACAGAGGATGAGATGGTTGGGTGGCATTACCGAATCGATGGACATGAGTTTGAGGAAGCTCTGGGAGTTGGTGATAAACAGGGAAGCCTGGAGTGCTGCAGTCCATGGGGTTGTAAAGAGTCAGAAACGACTGAGCGACTGAACCGAACTAAGTTTAGGAAACTAGAAGAAACAGCAGACATTTGAGACAGTGAAGAGTTTTTAAAAGAACCCCTAAAAACTTTAAGGATGAAAACTACAATATCTAAAATGAAAAATACACAGACCAGCTTAACAGCAGACTGGCTATTCCGAAAGAAAAGATTAGTAAACAAAATCATAAGAACATAAGCTGTCCAAAATGAAACGCAGGAGGGAAAAGTCTGAAAAAAATTAACAGGTAATCGGAGGGCTATGGGATAGATGAGGTAGCTTTCAAGTAGGTGATTAAAAGTATAATTTTATTTCCCAAAAGGAGAGGGGTGGGATAGAAAAATATTTGAAGAGGGAATGGCTGAGAGTTTTCCAAATGTGTTGGGAACTATATGCCCACTGACACCAGAGGTTCAGTGAACTCTAAACAATAGAGAAATTGGAACCTTCATATGTTGCTGATGAGAATGTAAAATAGTACAATTACTGTGGGAAGCAGGCAATTCCTCAAAAAGTTAAACACAGAATGACCGTATGACCTAAGCAATTCCATTCCTAGGTTACACATCCCAAGACAATTGAAAACATATGTTCACACAAAAACTTGTATACACATGTTCATAGCAGCATTATTCATAATAGTCAAAAAGTAGAAAAAAATGTGAATGCCCATCGACTGATGGCATCCATATATTGGAATATCATCTTTCCATAAAAAGGAAAGAAGTAGTGATATGTGCTACAACATGGATGAACCTTGAAAACAGTATGGTAAGTGAAAGTAGCCACACAAAGGACAACATACTATGATTCCATTTGTATACAATGTCCAAAATAGATAAATCTGAGAGAAAGCCGATTAGCAGTTGCCAGAGAACAAGGGAGATGGGAATGGACAGTGACTGCTAAAGGGTATGACTTTCCTTTTGGGGGTGATGAAAATGTTCTGTAATCAGATAGTGGTAATGGTTATACAATCTTGTGGATATGCCAAAAACTGCTGAGTTGTACACTTTAAGGTAGTGAATTTTATGGTATGTGAATTCTATCTCAATAATAAAAACAGTAAGAGCTCAATTTAAAAATGCACAAAATAACTGAACAAACACTTCATCAATAAATATATACATACATGGCAAGTTAGACATGAAAAGATGCTCAATATCATTAATTAGGGAAATTCAAATTAAAACCACAATGAATTGCCACTCTACATCTTTCTTAGAATGTCTCAAATTAAAGACTACACATACACATACAAAGACTGTAACCAAATGCTGGCTAGGATGTAAAACACTGGAACGCCCATACACTGCTAGTGGAAATATAAAATAACTTTGGAAAACAGTTTGTCAGTTTCATAAAATGTTAAATTTCATTTACCGTATGACCTAGGGATTCCACAATTAGATATTGACCCAAGAGTAATGAAAACATATGTCCCTACAAAGATAGTATGTGAATGTTTCTAACAGCTTTACTTGTAATAGCCAAAAACTGTTAATCTAAATATGCAACAATAGGATGCACAAACTAGGGTATATAGCATTCAATAGTAACAAAAAAGAATGAAGTATTGATACACGAAACAACATGGAATCACAAATTATACTGAGTGAAAGAAGCCACACAAAAATAATACATACCATAAGATTACATTTGTACAAAAAATTTAAATGCAAAATAAACTATAGTGATAGAAAGTGGAAAGGAAGGCACTTAAAAAGGGACACAATGAAGACACTTCGGGAGTATTGAATCTGTTTGCTGTCTCGATTGTGGTGATGGTTTCATGCATGAATCAGTTTAGTCAGTTCAGTTCAGTCGCTCAGTTGTGTCCGACTCTTTGCGACCCCATGAATCTCAGCACGCCAGGCCTCCCTGTCCATCACCAACTCCCGGAGTTCACTCAAACTCACGTCCATCGAGTCGGTGATGCCATCCAGCCATCTCATCCTCTGTCATCCCCTTCTCCTCCCAGCCCCAATCCCTCCCAGCATCAGTCTTTTCCAATGAGTCAACTCTTCGCATGAGGTGGCCAAAATACCGGAGTTTCAGCTTTAGCATCATTCCTTCCAAAAAACACCCAGGACTGATCTCCTTTAGAATGGACTGAATACATAGCTCAAATTTTACCAAACTGTATGCTTTAAATATATGTAATTCATTATATATCAAGTATACCTTAATAAAGCTGTGTAGAAAAAAAAAGAAATAATCTAAAAAAAAAAACCCCACAACATATATAAATTTGGGTGATGTAGCTAAAGTAATGCTTCAGGAGAAACGTTGTAACTTTATTAAAAAGGTATGTAACAAGTGACATTATTCCACCTTAAGAAATTGGAAAATGAAGAGCAAAGAAAATAGTTAATAGAAACAACAGGATAACAAAGAGCAGAATGAAACAGAAAACAGAAAAATAATATATTTAGCACAAGCCACTTTTCAATGAAACTACCCCAAGTATAAACTTTACAAGGCCATTACTATGATACCTCCATAAAAGAAAGTGGTTGTGGCTCCAGCCATTCTCTTGAGCTCTTGAGCTTGGGAAGCTTGTCAGTTATCAGATCATTCTCATAACTTTTCATTGTGGTCCCAAATAACAGATTCCCTAGAAAAACTAAAAAATTGCTTCCTTAGTAACGAACATTCACGTGTATTTTATCTTTAATATTTGTGACCATAGATGGACTTGAAACGGATTCTGAACATTAGACATCATGTTTTTCCTAAAGTGAGAGGGGACATTTGTATTCACAGGCCTTTTAAAAGCTAGCCAGAGAAGATTACTCCAACTGCAGTTCCCTTTTTTTCAGAGTCTGTCCACAAACTTCTGCAGCTGTCTTCCGAGCCTGCCTCCTTTAAGCAGAGGAGCTCCTTCTGGACCGACCAGCAGAGCCCCCTGAGAAGCCAGGCTTCCCACAACATTGCACAACCGAGCCGGTGCAGCAATTGTCAGCCTGGCCTCAAGGAGGCGCGTGTGCAGCTTTCCGAAGCTGCAGCTTTCTGGCTCCTGAAGCACAGCACACAGGATGGGCCTCTTATGGAAGGAAGGGCTTTTGAACACAATTTGCTTGTCTTCAAGCTCTAAGAGGCTCAAACTCCTCCCCTCCCGTACCCCCGCGCTCGCCGGTGCCTGAGAAGCTGTCATAAAGCCTGTGTCCCTGGTAGAACCTACCCCACGTACGACCCCGCTCCTTCACCCCTACCCGGTGAGCAAGGTGCGAGCGGCCTCCGCCGCGGAAAAGTTGAATGGCCGCGACTGGTACCACAGCTCCCTTCAAAACTGGCAGAGCCTTCGGCTCCTCTGGATCACACGGGAGCCAGACCCGACAGCCTACAGTGCCAGAGCAGTCGGCTGAGGCGGGAGATCCCGCCGCACCTGCGGCCCAATGAGCTAGAGGCCGTCGCCTTGGTAGATGAGAACGTTCTGCGTCCAGTGATTCGATAGGAACCGCCCCCCCGGCCCCGCCCCACGACCCCTCCGACGCGGCGACCCCTGCGTCCCTGAGCAGCGCGCAAGTGCGCTCCCGCGGCCGCGTCAGGCTGAGAGGGAACCTGGTAAGCAGTAGGGCCCCGGCCCGCGGGTAGATCCTGGCTTGCGATCGGAGCTAGAGCGCTTCTCGGTGATGGGCAGCTCCCACAGCCAGTAGCTGGGCTAGTCGCCCTCTCGCCCCGCCTTCCCCTGCGTCCGTTGACTGCCGTATGCGCCTCAAGCCAGGCCTCGGTGGAACGCCGGGCTCCTTTCAGAGAGGCTGCTGACTTCAGTGGGTTTGCCCGCGCCGCGCTTCCCCAAACCCTCAGTGCCTCCTGTGCGTCTCCCCCCACCGCCCGAGACAACCAGACCGGATTTAAACCCCCTCCCTCTCCCTCAGTAACTCCGCTCCAGGGAACTGTCGAGGGCCAAATCACCACGATGGGAGTGGCGGGCTAGGGACGACTGCCCTTAGGATCTCTTGGAAGGACGAGTGTTTGTGGAACTTGTCCCCTATGAGCACCATCCAAGACTTGGAAACTTGTAGGGAAAATGTCGCTCTAGGTTCCATAAGGTGTTTCTGTGTGCTGTGCTTGGTCGCCCAGTCGTGTCCGACTTCGCGACCCCATGGACTGTAGCCCGCCAGGCTCCTCTGTCTATGGGGATTCTCCAGGCAAGAATACCGGAGTGGGTTGCCATGCCCTCCTCCAGGGGATCTTCCCAACCCAGGGATGGAACGCAGGTCTCCCGCACTGCAGGTGGATTCTTTACGTCTGAGCCACCAGGTGTTTTTAGCCCCTGAGGTATTAATTAGTGTCCATAGTTGGTGCTGATGCTAGTCAGAGGGAAAGGAACGTGAGGACTCAACTACTGCCATATTTCATTTACTCGTTTACTTCCGTAGTTCTCCATTTAGTCAGGTTTCTTGTTTGTTTTAATCCTAGGTGATTCTGATACAAACCGTTGACATAGAAAAATTAGTTGTGAATTTCCAAACTCAAAACCCTCTGTGTGAACTGAGTTTCTGTGATTCTGTTTTCCTCTTCTTAGTATTGGTGGGCACCGCATGGTGGACCACCATTTTCACTCTGCACCTTTTCAGTTAAAGCTGTTGATATTAAAGCTGTTCTGAATGTCTTGGGGACATCTTTTAAAAGACTTAAAAGCTAGCTAGAGCAGATGATTTCAACTGCAGTTTCCTTTTTTCCAGAACTGAGGGAGCATGAGCCATCTGCAGAACTTACTGTTAGATACACTCCTGGGAACAAAGCACGTGGACAGTGCAGCCCTCATCAAACTCCAGGAGCGGAGCCTATGTGTAGCATCACCAGGATTTAGTGTAAGAAAAAAACAAGTTTGGCATAAGAGTTTAAGTCTTTTTCTGTAAAAAGCCCATAGATAATACATAAAGGAAAGGGAGTGATAACATTCCAATAAAACTATGAACACTGAAATCTGAATTTCATGTATTTTTACATATTGCAAAATATTTTTTTCAACTTTTTAAAAATGTAAAAACCATCATTAGCTCACAGGCCTGTGTAAGAAAACTGGTAGTGGGTCACATTTGGCCAGTCTCCCGTCGTTTGCCGACTTCTAGTCCGTTTAACCTCTGCAGGTAATGCCCAGTGATGTCCGAACACTTGTAAATGGGTTTGCCAAGAACCCTTTGAAAACCAGAAGAGAAGGATTGTATTTCAAGGAGAAGGACTACAAATGTGTCCGGGCAGATGACTATTCTCTTTATGCCAAGAATGTGAGTGTTCAAGATGTGAAGACAACTAGTAAAAACTTTTGAGTTTGACTCCAAGTTTTCTATGCCTCTCCTGATCCTATCTTTAAAACAGACTAAGCCTGTTACCGCAGTGGCAGTATTTGAGACAGCCAGCAGTCTAGTGCCATGAAGGCATATGTTAAAGAAAGTACTAACAGAGCCTGGTTTTAGGAAACATTCATTCTGGATTTTGTCAGCTGAACCTTGCCTGAACTGTCTCTCTCCACTGCAATTCATCTCTCATACTCGGTATTGTCCTTCTTTTAAAAAAGTGGTATTACTCTTGTGCTTGAAACAACAGTTGGTTCGCTGTTGCCTATAACAATTAAGGGGATGATAGTCATATTTCTGGTTGCCCTGTATTATGACTTAGGCACACTTCACCCACATTATACACTAAGTAACCTCATTTACAGATGAGGAAACTGAGGCTTAAGAAGGTTCAGTAACTCTTCCATAGTCACAGCAGATCTAATTCCAAAATATATTTCCTTTCCATGATATCTGTTGTTCTCATCAGGACAGGGAAATACAACAATCAATTTGAGAGCTTTTTCAGAATACACATGCTGTTATTACAAAGTCTGAAACTTTTTAAGGAAACACAACTAAATTAGTAAAAAAAAAAAAAAAGTAAGATTATCCAAAAACAAACGTGAATATGAAAGTCAGGAAAAGGTGAAAAGTGTGGCTGGAGGGTAACTGCTAGTCCTGTTGTTAAAACCAAGAGAAAAGCATTGTTTTATTTTTATCCAGGAAAACACTGGTGTGATTGTTGTGAAGACCCATCTATATCTTCTGGTAGCAACTTACTCTGAAGGCATGTATCCTAGTGTCTGTGTGGAAGCCACAGAGAAGTTGGGTAAGTTTGTTCCAAATGCCTGTCTTTCTTTGCTGTGGTAGTAGTCTTCTGACTCCAAGTAATGCAGTCAAACCAGTTGAGTCACAGGAAAAATGGGCTCCAGGGACTGAAACACTGCTGAATCCTTCTCTAGTCTTTCCTCCTAAGAGCGTCAGTTTTGCTACATCCCATTGCAAACTGCCTCCTTTCCTCATGATGTCATGGTCAAGCCTTGCATCCTCTTCTTTTAGAACCCTGATCTGACAAGTCTCAGATTGTATTGTTTACCCTTATATCAGTCAGCTGGGGATAGGAGGTAGGGAGGGCAAGGTAAAAAAAAAGCAGAGATGTAGCTGCTGGGGGCCATCCTCTATAAAAAGGCCTTCTACAGAAAAAGAAATCACTGTGAGCCAGGCAGCTGGCTTCCTGGTATCTAGTGGATTCCCCTTCCATGTCTACGTTTTCGAATAAAGATCTAATGTAGAACTGGGAAATTATAGCTATGAATATATCTATGAGAGTTTTAATTGTATTTTTAATTACTTGTATTTTTCTCTATCAAAAATTGTGCATAAGTATAGAAATTTGGGGAAATAAAATTTTTATTATGGAAGATTCTAGGAACATATAATAGACAACAGACGTCTCCCCAAACAGACAATGAAATCCTTGAAGTCAGGGACTGGGTCTTAACTATCCAGTCATCCTTGTATCTCCAAGTACTTAACACAGTGCCTGGTATATGGTAGTTACTCACAAATTTTTATGGAATAAATGAATGAACCATACTGTTATTATTGTGAATGAATGTTATTATTTACTGTTCATCAGTAAATAATATGGTCAAATAGTAACCATATTCTGTTTTCTTTCAGGAGACTATCTAAGAAGAAAAGGGAATTAAGTCATCAGAGGACTATGAAAGATGGCTTTTATGATTTTAGAAGAAAATTACAGGTCCTAATAAGGAAATAAATGCCTTATTTTGTGGTTTAAAAACACTAGGCAGAAGATACTGAAAAGGAAGAATGAATTAAGGAAGGAATTTTTCTTATTTCAAGAGATCCTCTTTTTTAATTGGAATTATTTAATCCACTTTATCTTTTTTCTTTAGTGTTGTTCATTGGCATGAGTGTGAGGCACTGATAGTTTCACACAACATATCTGTTGGAAAACTCCTCTACGAGTCTCTTGTATTCTCACAAATATTGTTGGATATGCCAAGAATGCAAGAATGATTGAACTTAATCTCGCTCTCCCCTCTCCAGAGATCAGCAGTTGGGGGACCAGGGACAAAGGCCAAAAATATTTATTATATTACTTCTGGTCTTAATGGCAAGGTTGTACCAGGTAAAAAGGTGGCTATATCTTGCTATCTTAGCCAGATTAAGTATTAAACATTCAGTTAATCTCAATCATCCCATCTTGTCCAGAATCTTTGCTCACCATTTGGCTTTCCATGTAGCTCTATCTAGAGATTTTGGGGTCAGACCTCATGCTAATGATTTCTCCTTTTAAATTAGAACACTGACATCTGAGTTTTATAACTTAGTTATGTGGACTGTATAACCACTCTCCATATGCTGACAAACTGAGGTTTTGAGCCCGAAAGGCAGGTCTGATCTTGGATCACAGTGATCTCTAAAGTACTGAAGCTATCATGAAGCCTCTTGGCTGCTCACATTTCCCAGACACACACACTGCACTGCTGAGTGCCAAGTGGAAGGCTTTTTCATAAACTTCATCTAGGCAAATGCCTCACTGTCTAGAGTCCTCCTATGTAGCACGGTCTAGTTGCTTCCTACAGTTCTTACCACAAAGTTCTGGTCAGGCTCAGCTACTCAGACCCACAAAAGGGGCCCTTTGATGGCAGCTCCCTGTGGAGGTGCCTAGGGAGCAGGTGATGTTCTGAAACAGGGGTCTCCGAACAAGGAAAATTTTTGTCCTGAGAGTTCACAAAGACTTGAAATGGTACATACAGGCATGAATGTACTCAAGGGATTAATTTTTTTCCCCAGGTCCCCAACTTCCATAAGTACTTTCCTAAAATTTACCTGTTGTGATTGAGCAGTAATGCCAGTTCTCCCAGTATGCAAAAGAAAGGCCTACTCTCATCCAGCCCCAGTCCTATTGTAATACTTGGCTTGGAGTGTAAGAACTTCAAGGTACCAAAGGAAAGGAAAAATCTCAATTATTTTTAAATGTAATGAGCTCTTTCATCCTGTATTGTAAAAAATACACCATATGTGAAGAAGAGTCCCATGAGAATAAATCAAAAAGAGTATCATTGAGAAATAGTGAAAATCTTTGTATCATAATTCATCCAGGAGAGAAAGACTCATCCACGTTTCAAAAGAGAGAAGCAAGACAGTTATTATAAGGACATGAAATAACATGATTACTTGAAAAATGAGAAACCTTTTCTGATAGAAATATGAGTTGGCTGATTAGTTTAACAATGGTGGCTGGCTTTGCCAATAAGAATGTCACAGATGTTGTTGATAAATGGGTTAAGTTTACAATGCCAAGATGTCAATTAAAAAAAATTTTTTTTTAATTAGCTTATATTGGAGTACAGTTGATTTACAATGTTCCATTAATTTCTGCTGTACATCAAAGTAAATCAGGAACACATATACATATAGCCACTCTTTTTTAGATTCTACTCCCAGATCACTACAGAGTATCGAGTTCCCTGTGCTATACAGTAGATTCTTACTAGTTTTCTGTTTTATATATAGTACTGTGTATATGTAAACCCCAATCTACCAAATCATCCCTCCCCCCCAAATACAAACATATTTAGAAGGATTTGGTCCAAAGAATTGTCTTAGCAAAAAAGTGCATTGGAATTAACACTTTTACTTTTCACACCCTCCTGAATATATCAGTTTAAACAAGGGGCCATAGATTCTACTCCCAGATCACTACAGAGTATCGAGTTCCCTGTGCTATACAGTAGATTCTTACTAGTTTTCTGTTTTATATATAGTACTGTGTATATGTAAACCCCAATCTACCAAATCATCCCTCCCCCCCAAATACAAACATATTTAGAAGGATTTGGTCCAAAGAATTGTCTTAGCAAAAAAGTGCATTGGAATTAACACTTTTACTTTTCACACCCTCCTGAATATATCAGTTTAAACAAGGGGCCCCTAAGAAATAGAAGCAGAAATATTAGTAATCATTCGATAAATCTTTGCAAAGCTTTGTTGGCAATAATCCCAGAAGCTGAGAACGACACATACAACTGGGTAACTAATCCCTTAGAGGTTGAATGGTTTCCAAATCTTTGCTTTCAACAAAATTAAAGGAAGACTTAATTAAGTTGCCAGCTAATACATCACTGAAAATAATTTTTGATGACAAATCCTTATATGGTTTTTATCATATAACTCAGAGGTATTCAAATAATTGGCTGACATTCCTATAAAGAAATTTCTTTCCCTTCTAATTTATGCAAATTAGATTTCTCAGAGCTTGTCCATAAAAATGAAAAAGATTAATGCTGAAACCAGTCTCAGTCAAGCAATAATATTCATCCACAGATGACATAATTATTCAGAAAAATTCAACCCCACCAATAGTCCAATAAAATTTTTATATTCAATAATTATTAATATTTAAAATAATACTTTTACTTTGGCCATGCCATGCAGCCTGTGGGACTGACCAGGTATATTTATATATTTATTTCCCTGACCAGGTATAGAACCTGGGACCTAAGCAGTGAGAGCAGAGAGTCCTAACCACTGGACTGAAAGGGACTTCCCCTAAAATAATACTTTAAATAACATAATAGTAATTCAAAATAATGTTTTGATCAGCTATGAACTAATAATATTGTAATGATAAGTAAATCCAGAAGAATTTTAACACTTTATAGCCCTACAATCACAGAAAACTTTAAACTGTCAGGTTACGTATGTTTTGTTGCAGATAAGAATGATCAATAAAGCATAAAATATAGGATATAAATTTTATGCAGAATGAAAATATAATTATTGGAAAAAAATGAAATTTTAAAACTTCCAACTGTTAAAGAACTTGTTTGGGTACTTTTTAGTGGATGATTATAGTATCAAATTGCTCTAAAACCCAACTCCACTTGATACATTTAAAAGCCTGATATGAGTTTTAAATGTATTTATGACCAGAAATCGTATCTTTTGTACTACCTTAAATGTAAGATTAAAGATTTTCGATATCAACTTTAAAATATGAGGAACGCAGCTTTTAAAAATGCATTTTGTCTATTGATGAAGACCACTGCCTGGAGTAAGAACTGTCTTGGGCCCTGAGTCATACAGATGGGTCCCCAGGAAGATGGCAGAGGCAGGTAACCAAATAGGCAACCTCACCAAGCGGACTCCAAGCTCTTTCCTGTCCTAGAGCCTTCCTGAGTCTTTGTCCTCCAACCTCAAGATAGCGCATGGAGAGAGGGGAGGAAGGGCCCAGGCAAAGTCGGGCAGGCACAGAAGTTGGCATGGTATCCAGAGGTGAACTGTCCCAGCTCCCCTAGGCAAGGACCAGTTGTCATCACTGAGCTGCTGGGCTGCCCAAGCTTGGGCTTGGTTACCACAGAAGCTGCTGGTTTATGCAGAACCCTTCAGAGGACATCTGGGAGAGATTATGCCCTCATTCCCATTTAACTTTCAGGATAAGCAGCAGCAGCTGTACCCTCACATCAGCTGGGTTTCTGGGACACATGCTTCCACCTCATTCCTAACACAGATCTTGCTTGTTCTGCTAAAACATGAACCTGTGGGGAGTCCCTCTAAGGCCAGAGATGTGGACTGTGGAACACTGCTGCAGCAACCAGTCATCTAAAATTTACCACCCAAGTCCACAACTTATATTTTGACAAAAAAAAGGGCTGGAGCAGAGATGTTTTAAGGAAATCAAGTTGTTTTTGTGGTTTCCAGCAGAGCTCTCTATTGACCCTTTGGGAGGTTAGTGTCCTCAGAGATGGACAATTACATAGTTTCATAAGGCCTGGTGCTCTGTGTGGCTTGTGGAATCTTAGTTCCCCTGTCAGGAGTGGAATCCATGCCACCAGTGATGGAAGCTTTGAGTCCTAACCACTGGACCTCTAGGGAAGTCCCTTGGGTCTTATTCTTTAATCATCAGGGAGTCAACAGTATACAACCCACTCCAGTGTTCTTGCCTGGAGAATCCCAGGGACAGAGGAGCCTGGTGGGCTGCTGTCTATGGGGTCGCTAGACTCAGACACTACTGAAGCGACTTAGCAGCAGCAGCAGTATAAGTTCCTCCCCTCCTTGGGACATGGTCCNACTCCAGTGTTCTTGCCTGGAGAATCCCAGGGACAGAGGAGCCTGGTGGGCTGCTGTCTATGGGGTCGCTAGAGTCAGACACTACTGAAGCGACTTAGCAGCAGCAGCAGTATAAGTTCCTCCCCTCCTTGGGACATGGTCCCTCTGAGACACTAGAGCCTACCCCCCAAAAAAGCAGCAAACAATACCCATCACAAAGTTTCCAGAAAAGGCCTCCTCTGGCCTTTTGGACCTTCCCTCTGAATACACTGTTGGGCTCCTTCCGTCCCTTTTCTTGCAAGAGTGGTTTTGACACAGATGACAAGAGGAGGGACAGTGGCTGACAGGCGTTTCTGGAAAACAGGCCTTATAAAAAATATGTAACTTGGGTAGCCTTCTAGCAAGAATGCTCAGGAGAGGGATGTAAATAAAGAGAAAGGGAGTTTGTAATTGATGGGACAGATGGTTGCCCCAGGCAGTCTTTCCTTCTACTCTCAGCCCTGGGTAGGACTACGAAATAGAGTTTGATTCCTGGCTCTGACATTCATCAGCTATGTGCCCCTTGAAACCAAATTAATCTTTCTGTTGATACATCTTAATTCCTTTTTAGTGGTCATAAAACTCAAATAAGAGAACACATGTGAAGAGGAAAATTATAAGGCACTGCAAAAAAAAAAAGTTACCTATCTTTTTATACAGGTGCACATACATGTATATTCTTCTAATCCAGTGGCTTGTAACCAGGAACAGACGTTTTTTTGCTCCCCAGGGGATATCTGGCAATGTCAAGACATTTTTTATTGTCACAACTGGAAAAGGGTGCTGTTGGTATCTAGTGGGTGGAGACCAGGGGTGCTGCTAAACACCCCACGCTGCACTGGGAAGTCTTTTAAAACAAAAAAATTATTTAGTCCAAAATGTCAACTGTGGCAAGGTTGAGAAACCCTGATGTAATAGGCATTTATATGGCTTTTATTTAACAAGGCTAAATTGCCTCACTGGGCAATTCCAGGGGCCACTCCCTCATCCTCAGGAAAGACAGGAGAAACCACAGAAGTTTAAAGAATCCCAGGACTGCTTTTATCCTCCCTTTCCCCCCAGTGTTCCTCTCTTTTTTCTCAGAAGCACCCTGCTTGCCCACCTTACTCCAGAGACCAAGGACAGAAAGAGACTGACAGCACAAACCGGCCAAAAGCCTGGCCAGGCTGGGAAATGGACCCGTCTGCCCGCCAAGAGTTCCGGTTCTAGTTCCCTTAGAGAGACGGAATAATTCTTAAAGTTGAGTGCTGTAACAGCATTTAGCGCTAAACCAAGGGAAGTACTATTTTCCAGAGGCTCAAAATTCACAAAAATCTGATTTGCTGCCACTAGCTTTGCATTTTCAAGGGAGAGGAGGAAGAAGGGGAGGGTTGATTCTGGCCAGCCCCACCCCCTGCACTACCCAGAGTGCAGCCGTCCACCTCCTAGGACCCGCCGGCCGCTCTGGACCGCTCCGTGTCACCTGGAGCAGCAGCAATAGCAGCAGAGGGGCCGGGCCTGGAGCAAGTAAGGAGCTCACACAGGCTCTAGCGATCCAGACAGGTGGGAGATTCCAACTCAGAGGGAGTGAAAATTGCTTCATGCTCTTCAGTGTTTTCCTGTTCCGCCCGCAGCCAGTTGGTGCGGTGGGCCTCCCTGCACCCCCATCCCAGCCTGAGCCTTCCGCGCGGGGTTGGCCTGGAGGCGGCAGGGGCCTCGCTGGAAGGAGAGCAGACGGATTGAGAGAGGCTGCTGGCCGGCGGCGGGGCACTAGGCCCCTGAAAGAACTTTGCTGTACCCTGTGCGTCCTCAGAGACCATGATAGCTGTGCACTTTGACAAGCCGGGAGGACCAGAAAATCTTTACTTGAAGGAAGTGGCCAAGCCCAGCCCAGGCGAGGGTGAAGTCCTCCTGAAGGTGGCAGCCAGCGCACTGAACAGGGCGGACTTACTCCAGGTACCCAGGGGGTCTGGCAGCAGCTGGGACTGAGCAGGTCAACACGGTCTTTAATAAACATTCACCAGACAGGTGAAGGAGACTTTAGGCACTGCCATTAATGCTCATCATGACCTGCTTCGTCGGGGTTCTGTAACTAGAACCATTTAGTCTCCATTGTTTACACAAAATAAAGGGTCTGTGCACAGCAGAGGCCACCCTGTGTCACCCCATTGTCTGTCTGCTCAGGCTTCCAGATGTGTTGGCGGGGTGGGTGTTAGACCTCCCTGTATCTCCTTTGAAAAAGTGAAAGCGTCAGCTCAGTCTTGTCTGACTCTTTGCAACCCCATGGACTGTAGCCCACCAGACTCCTCTGTCCACAAGATTCTTCAAGCAAGAATACTGGAGTAGGTTGCCATTCCATTCTCCAGGGTATCTTTCTGACCCGGGATTGGACTGAGAGGATAACAGGCAAGAAGGCCAGGGGGTCTCCAAATGGAGGAAATAGGCTTCAGGTGTCAGACATTTTTTCTCTCTCTCTTAAGTGGCAGGAGGAAACAAACAAGTGTTAGATTTTTTTTTCCCCTTCTCTATACAAATTTAAAAAGAGGTTTCTCTTAAAATTCTGTGTTGCCATAATGAAACCTGGTTCCACCTGAACTTTTCTCAAACCTTGAGCTAACCAATGTGTTTTTCTTATAGAAATGTTTGTCTTAAGCTATGTTAATGAACTATGTATTTACCCTAGACTCTGTCTTTCAAGTTGGTTCCACCTAAGACTCAGAACCAACCTGAAAAACCTTCATGTTTTACTCATACATTGCTCTCCGAGTCTATGTTAATGGAAACTATATATTTACTTGGAAACCTGTCTTTCTTCAAGATTCAGGTCAATGGTTTTATGGCCCAGGATTACTCACCTGGTGCCAGTGTTATCTCAAAAGGCATGCTGTGGGTGAGGGGCTTGGTGCTGAGTTTTGAGACCTCTCCTTTCTATAATTAACAGCTTGCTAGTAGCTATATAACATCCGGCTAAAGACTAGCAAGCAGGGGGGCACTCTTCTTGCCCCCTTCTGATGTCTATGTCAGAAGCTTTCTCTATCTCTTTTATACTTTAATAAAACTTTATTACACAAAAGCTCTGAGTGATCAAGCCTCGTCACTGGCCCCATATTGAATTCCTCTCTTCCAGAGGCCAAGAATCCTGACGTCTTTCGTGGTTCAGCAACCTTTCAGAACCCAGGTCTCTTACATTGCAGGTGGATTCTTTACCNCTCTTTTATACTTTAATAAAACTTTATTACACAAAAGCTCTGAGTGATCAAGCCTCGTCACTGGCCCCATATTGAATTCCTCTCTTCCAGAGGCCAAGAATCCTGACGTCTTTCGTGGTTCAGCAACCTTTCAGAACCCAGGTCTCTTACATTGCAGGTGGATTCTTTACCGTCTGAGCCACTAGGGAAGCCCAGCCTCAAAGGCTGGCATCCTCACACCAGGAGTCAAACCTGGGCCACCTGGGTGAAAATCAGGCATCCTAACTGCTCCTCAGGCAATCCTGTTCACCATTTGTACTCTACAGATAAAGAAACTGAGAGTCAGAGAGGTTCAGCAATGACCCCAAAGCCACACACTACTAACCAGGGGAGCAGTGATTCAGATTGAGGTCTTTGTCTTAAGGATCCCAAGTCTGTATTCTTTTCACTCTGAGGGTTCCAGAGCTGGGAAGGGGCAGTGCTCTTAAGAACTTTCTTCTGACTTCTTCTTGAAGCACTAAACTGGGCCACCTGTATTTTTTGAAGTGATTAAGAAATGTACACCAGAATCACAGGAGCACTTATTCAAAATAAATAGGGCAGGGATCCAGGCATGTATACTTTGAAAAAGCATCTCAAATTGTTCTGATGCACACCCCTAGCTCAGTCCCTCTGGTCTCAGGCCTCTGGCAATTGTGAGGCGTGAGTACAAAGCCTGGCACTTGATATATGAGATATATCATTAGGAAGCCCATGGTTTAGTTACTAGTCTTGCTATTCACTTGTTTTGCTACCCTGGTTCCCCTGACCAGGCCTCAGTTTCTTCATTTGTATAAGAAGGGGTTTAGATGATACAAGGACTGAAGTGATACCACAAGTTAGACATCCACTGATTATGGGACCTAGTCTCTTATTTGTATGAAACAAATTACCTGCCCTATCTTTTTTCTTGACTTAAAAAACCTAATTTTACCCTGAATTTTGTCTTAAAGGGGGAGGAGGGGAGCTATGGGAAGTCCAGGGATGCTGACACAGATTTCTGATCATGCTTACTACCCAGTGTGTCCTCTTTCTGCAGAGACAAGGCCAGTATGCTCCACCTCCAGGAGCCAGCAACATTTTAGGACTTGAGGCATCTGGACACGTGGCAGAGCTCGGAGCTGGCTGCCAGGGACCCTGGAGGGTCGGGGACCCAGCCATGGTTCTGCTGTCTGGCGGGGGCCAGGCTCAGTATGTCACTGTCCCTGCAGAGCTCCTCATGCCCATCCCAGCAGGACTGACCATGTGTCAGGCTGCAGCCATCCCAGAGGCCTGGCTCACTGCCTTCCAGCTATTACATCTCGTGGGTAAGGACCAGCCCACCCCATGCTCACTCCATACAGCATAGTTCAATTTATTCATAACTCAGCCACCTCAAAACCCAGCAGTTCTGAAGGGCAGCTTTGATCTGGCCATTGAGCAATAGCCAACCCCAGCACCCCCTACTTAGTATCAGATCCTCATACTATGTAGCAATGGCTTGATATTGAGGCTGAAAATCATGGTTAGCAGATAGAAAACCTGGTAAGCACTGGATAGAAGGCCTGTGTGCGTTTTCACACTGTAAGCCCAGTAGTAGTCCCTGCTTCTCAGTCTTCCTAAGCTCTCTGAGAGCCCCAGTGCAGCAGATGGAGCCCTTCAACCAGCTCTTTAATTCCTCCTCACTCCCACTGAGGCCAGCCAAGAGCTCACGTGAGGGTCTCTGCCTTTGGGGAAATCAGTGTAACTGGGAAGACAACCACAGTGTTTGGAAGGGTGGCCCTGTCTCTAACTACAAACTAAAACAGAAGCTTAAGGTAAGAAAGGTTGGTATGGGCGAAGGTCAGAGAAGGCTTTCTGGAATAGAAGGACTTGAAGGGTGGTAGAGCTGTGATGTGGAGAAGGTAATGGCAACCCACTCCAGTACTCTTGCCTGGAAAATCCCACGGACAGAGGAGCCTGGTAGGCTGCAGTCCATGGGGTCGCTAAGAGTCGGACATAAATGAGCGACTTCACTTTCACTTTCATGCATTGGAGAAGGAAATGGCAACCCACTTCAGTGTTCTTGCCTGGAGAATCCCAGAGACGGGGGAGCCTGGTGGGCTGCCGTCTGTGGGGTCCCGCAGAGTTGGACACGACTGAAGCGACTTAGCAGCTTAGCAGCAGAACTATAATGGACAGAAAGTATACCAAGGTGGCCTAAGAGCATCAAGGTGAGATTGGCTGCTTCACTCCCAAGTGAAGGATGGGAACTTCCCTGGTGGTCCAGTGGCTATGACTCTGTGCTCCCAATGCAGGGGACCCAGGTTCAGTCTGGTCAGGGAACCAGATCCCACATGCCACAAATAAGAATTTGCATATTGCATTGAAGATCAAAGATCCTGCATGCCACAATGCAGCCAAATAAATAAATAAAAATAATTTTTAAAAAAGACAGCAAGAGATTTCACATTTGGTGGTCCAAGGGCCAGGTGATCACGGTAGAATAAACCTATGTGGTATAGCAGTTGCAAAGTAAAGAAAATGGTTCCTATACTTTCTATCACAGGAAATGTTCGGGCTGGAGACTCTGTGCTAATCCATGCAGGAGCAAGCGGTGTGGGCACAGCTGCCATCCAACTTGCCCGGATGGCTGGGGCTACTCCTCTGGTCACAGCTGGTTCCCAGGAGAAGCTTCAAATAGCAGAAAAGCTTGGAGCAGCTGCTGGATTCAATTACAAAGAAGAGGATTTTTCTGAAGCAACACTGAAATTCACTAAAGGTAAACAAAGCTTCTGCAGTTCAGCAGGAGTTTCAGAGATAATTAAATAAAATTCCCACCAGCCACAAAGTTGCCTCTGGATCTATTTTCCCTCTACTAAAAGCACAACACCTGCCCAGGCCAGATTCTAGTACTCTACTGTTTGACCACTGGAGACAGGCAGGCAGTATTTAGGACTAAGGTGATTTTCATGAGCATTCTTGTAAGTGATAGGATTCATATGCTTTTTACAAAGAGAATAATCACAGAGTTTGCCTGCAATTACTCAGGACCTCTTTTTCCCAACCAGTCACTCAGTAGTGAATTAAAAGGAGGTAGGGGTAGAAACTAGTTTGGGGCTGGTCACAGTAGGCTTTCGTAGGTAGCTCCCTAAGTGGGTATGTAGATGTGTATGCCTCTATATTCCAGAGCCAAATCTGTTTATATTTGGCTCATCCCATTCTATTTTTTGACAAGAATCAAAAAGAGATTTAAAAAGAAAGCTAGCTAAGCCACGATTCAGAGAACCCTGTGCAGACACTTCATAACTTAGATATGGACTAGCCTGTACAGCAGGCTGGGGTAGATCTCCCCTATTCCCCTGGGTGCCAGTGGGATGGATCTCCCCAGTTCCCCTGGGTGCCAGTGGGTCTCTACTTATGTGGAGGGAAAATACCAGATCATGGTGTTGTCCCATTTCCCTCTTGCTGTGGCAGGGATCATAAAATATGAACTATATCACATATATATGATAGACTTCAGCTCTCTAAACTCCATTTACAACCATGGTTCTATAAGCAATATTCTGAGTTCCAACCTATAGATTTACTGCTTGCACTTGTATATATTTATACCCATATTTCCACAAATATGCCATCTAATCTTCTTTTGCACCAATCTTTCTGATTCTAACATCACAAATCTGTGTTTCATGTGAAAGGTGCTGGAGTCAACCTCATTCTAGACTGCATAGGCGGCTCCTACTGGGAGAAAAATGTCAACTGCCTGGCTCTTGATGGTCACTGGGTTCTGTATGGTCTGCTGGGAGGAGCTGTCATCAGTGGGCCTCTGTTTTCAAAGCTACTTTTTAAAAGGGGAAGTCTGATCACCAGTCTTCTAAGATCTAGGGACAAAAAGGTGAGTGATGGGTGAAAATAAAACATGTGATTTAACTATTATCCAGAAAAGTGTGACTCATTCACATACTCCTGAGAAAGGATCACATATTAAGTTGGAAAGCCTGTAGAAACCTGCCCCTCTGTGGATAAACTGGTAACCCAATTTCAAGAACTAATTAAAATTGGTTGATGAAGGCCTCAACATCTTGGAAAGAGGGTGGCTAATACTTAATATAGTATGTAAACTTCATATAAAATGAACAAAGCCTTGACAATATTAGGAAATATTTCTAAAAGCACCAAGACTTTTGTTTGCAAAGGCAGAACTGTTCTCAGTGTGCTAAGAAAACCTCTTAGGGAAGTAAGGTTAGTAAGCTTCTACCTTTAACAGATTATACATTCCTGAAATCGTGTGGCATTCCAGCAGGTGCCAGCTTTGGGAATGTTTCCTCACAGGGTTTCACACCTGCTGGGGGATAATGGGTTAAGTATCTCTTTTGAATTGAGCCTATATAAGTCCTCTCTATGGCTGCTTCCTGCTTGAAGTTTTTATTTTAAAAGAGTCCTTCAGCTTTCAGTGACACTAATATTTTCTCCAGGCTTGATCTTTACCTGGTACAGAACCGAGCTTACAATTCTAGAGGCATGCACACACATGCTAGGAGTGAGGTGATTATTACATACCCTTGTGTGACTTCAGATATGTACAAGTTTCAGAGAAAGCAGAAACGCTAAGCAGGGTAGGGAGTGACGAAGAAAGGCCTCTGTCCAGACTGATGGTCTTCTTTTCCTTATCTTAAGTACAAGCAGATGCTGGTGAAGGCTTTCACAGAGCAAATTCTGCCCCACTTCTCCACGGAGGGCCCTCAACGCTTACTGCCGGTTCTGGACAGAGTCTACCCCGTGGCTAAAATTCAAGAAGCCCATGAGTACATGGAGACTAACAAGAACGTGGGCAAAATCGTCCTGGAGCTGCCCCAGTGAAGAAGGGGGTAGTACAAGACAAGGCTACCTCTCCAGTTTTCCCATAGCAAACCTGGAGAAAACTCTGTACACAGTCATGCGACCGGGCGCCATTCCAGGCTCTCCTGTAACCCCCCATTTCTTCCCCAGCCTCCTCAAATTGTCAGTATAAAGCCGGTCTAAGGAAATAAAGAGTGGACTTGACGAGTGGCGCGTGGACTGCAGTCGCCGGCTGGGGGGCGAGGTGGGAGTCGGGACAGGCATAGTTGCGGAGATTAGAGTAGAGGCCTGGTCGGCCTGGTCGGCTCATGCTCAATTTCGGGGGCCTGCGCTAGCACCAGGGCTTCTGAGTACCAGATACAGTGTCGGCCACAACACAACCAGCCAGAACCCTGCAGATTCGGCTTCGCACACTGTCAGCCCGGACGCATGCACAGGTCCCCTCGCACGTAGCGCGCGGCCTGCAGCCCGGGACCCCACTCCACTGCCGGTCCTCTCCCGCAACTCACCAGGGTGCGGTCCTACCTCGCGAGGCCCGCTTCCGCCCTGCGGAGCACTCCTCAGGCCTCGCCCCCTCCAGCCAACTTCCGTGGTTCAGGGCCTCCCCGACCAGAACACGTCTTCAGCCCAGGCCCCGCCCCTTCCGGTTCAGAGCCCGGAAGTGCCTTGGACTCTCGCCTTTCAACCTTCCGGCCTCGTTAAGTACCTCAGACCTATTTTGCTCTGGAGTCTTATTTGTAAGAGTAGCTACGTCAGCACGTTTCGGCGTGAGACGGTGATATTCCGGCGAGTTAGAACAGCTTCCGGCGGGGTCTGGATGTTGATGTCCTGCATCTGATGCCTTGTTGCGCTCGAAAGTGAGCGAGCTCCGGAGGAGTGCGGAGGAATTCAAGTGTTTGCTGCGGTAACTTCATCAGCCCGCCAAGATGGCGATGCAAGCGGCCAAGAGGGCGAACGTGAGTGTCGGGGTCTTCTGCCAAGGAGGGGGAGCACTTGGCTGCTGGCGTGACCAGAGAGCATTCTTGGCCCTCCTTTGTCCCTTCGGCGGGAAGGATTAGAAGTTACCTGTCAGAAGGGAGATTTCATCCTGGCCCCGACCTTAGGGATGTGTCCTTGAGTCTCATTTCCGTCACTGTTGCTTTTGAGTCTGTTATCTTAGTGTCAGTGATAGTATTAACAGCCGTAGTTGCTTCACGTGTACCTGGAATCTGGCATCAGGATCTTCTCCTCGGCCTAAAAGTCAGTAGCGCAGTTGAACCCCCCATAAATCACTTCGCTTAACAGGCAGCTGGAACCTGGAAGTATCCTCAGAGTATGGAGTTTTTGGATCCTTCATTAATGTTTTCAGAGATATTTTTTGAGCACCTTAGTATGTTCCAAACTTGAGAGGATCCAATAAGTCAGTCATATTTATTGAACACTAAAACTATGTGCCAGACACTAGGCTTAAGTACTGGAGATACAATAATGAATAATAAAAAGACTTGCTGCTTACATTGTAATATTAGGGAGTGGGGTATTATGGAAACCTAAGAAAAATTGTCTCGAGAAAGAGAGTGGTATACCTCTGAAAGGGATACTAAGTTGAAGACATAATTGAATATGGTGAGATGAAGATTTTTGGTAACTTCGATGATAATCATTTCAGTGGATAAACGGAATACGGTGGGATGAAAAAAAGGTAGAAATTGAGAAAATGGAGATAGCTTTTCCACAAGTTTTCATGTATGTACATAGACGTTGGATGACAGTTAACTTTATTTTAAAGATGTGTGATATAAGGTGTATTTGTATGCCAATGTTGCAGGAGAAAGATGGGTTAAATTCAGTAGTTTGGGGTAGGTGAGGGGTTATAACAATGAGAGGGAAAGTGGATGAATGTGGATAAATGAAGATTGAATATAAGGCATTTACTATTTGGTAAGCAAGAGCCAAGGTTGTCACCTGGGATGAGCAGGGAAGAGAGGATACAGTTCAACTCAGATGTCAGAGGGAGTGGTGATGGTAAGGTTTGAAGAAAGAGGAGAAAATGTAATACAGTGTCTTCCAGAGTTAGAAAGTGGATTTACTAGAGAAGTATGTTGTGATTGTCTGACAGTGTTTATTATCTACTTGAACTGGACCTCAAATCTTAACGTCTAGAACTTGATTATACTTGTTTACCTTTTGTCGCCACTAATAGCTTGAGGGCTGGGAATAAGTTATCTTGTTCTTCCATTTATACAACACTTTATTGTTAATGCCTGAAATAGATGCTGGTTTAATAGTTATTGTGCACATTAATAATGTCCAGTATGTAATTAGTATGTTAACAAGGAGCACAAGAATGAAATCTGGACTGGAGATACATATTTGGGAGTCATCAACTTAGTGTGGAAAGCATATGTAGTTAAGAAACCAAAGGAATGTAGAGTTAAGGGGAGTATATGAAGATTAAATACAACAAGTCTAAAGATAAAAAACTCTTTGGAAAATCCTATTTTAATGGCCAAAGAAGACTGAGGACTACTAGCCAGAGAATTAGGAGGAATCCAAGGCGATAGAGTGTCAGGAATAGTCAAGAAGGTGATAGTAAACAGTGTCAGAAGCCTCAGAGGAACTGATGACAATTGAACACTGCAAGTGGAAGGTCTTAGTGCATAAAAACAATTTTCATCAGAGTGGTTGGGTAGAGCTAGATTGTGGGAGGTTAATGAGTGTCATGAAGTAAAGAATAAGAGGCAATGAGTATATACACTGCATCTTTTCAGATGCTTGACTGAAAGAAAAGAAAAAAAGGAGCAAGATGGGATAGTAAGTAGAGAGCTCTTTTTTTTCCCCTTCATTCTGTAATCCTAATGTATATATATAACAAAGGTGCTCACTAAATATTTGAATAAATGAAGAGGGATCCAAAGTGTTTATTTTGTGTGACAATTGGGAGTATATAAGCAACTGTTCACATGAGGAATAAAAGAAGCCAATGGTGAGGAAAAGGCTGTAAATTCAAAGGAGAGAGGGGATCATTGATAGAACAAGTTTCAGAGACCAGAGAAGGGACATCAGTGAGAGTTTTATTATCCAGGAAACAGTTCCCTTGTTCTTTCCCACAAATGTCTGTAGCATTGAGGACTTTTAAATGAGGTTGGATATCTTTGTTTACCTGTAGTGACTAAAAATCTGGATTTTTTAGTAGTGTAGTAGTAGTGAAGTTGCTCAGTCGTGTCCGTCTCTTTGCGACCCCTTGGACTGTAGCCTACCAGGCTCCTCTGTCCATGGGATTTTCTAGGCAAGAATATTGGATTAGGTTGCCATTTCCTTGTCCAGGAGATCTTCCCGACCCAGGGATTTAACCTGGGTCTCCCACGTTGTAGGCAGACGCTTTACCATCTGAGCCATCAGGAAAGTCTTGGATTTTGTAATAGCCTCTTATTAGTTCCTACTAACAGCCCTCCCTATAACCAGCGCCCAGTTGCTTTTCCCAAAAGCATGCCATTTTCATTAATGTCAGATTACAGTTCTTATTCTTGGTGTATAAAAGTTATGTATCTTTTTTTTTAGAATGTATTATGAGACAATTTTTCAAATGGTAGCACTCTTGCCTCTGATAATAATGATAACCCATTATCTTTCATTTTAGATTCGACTTCCACCAGAAGTAAATCGGATTTTGTATATAAGAAATTTGCCTTACAAAATCACAGCTGAAGAAATGTATGATATATTTGGGAAATATGGACCTATTCGTCAAATCAGAGTGTGAGTCTTAATGAAACTTTTGAAATGTCATTTAGAGAAATAGAGAGCATGAAGTAGTAATGAGTGGTTTGAAGCCAACAGATGGGAAGAAAAAGAACTGACATTTTTTATATACCTACTATTTGTAAAGAAGTATTCTACTGTGATTACTCTTAATTTTCTCAACAGTCTTCACTGTCTCCTTTACTGATTCCAAAATTTCTGAGTAAGTTGTGTAAAGAGATACAAAAGTAACAGAAAAATGATTTTTTTTCAACTACACCTTTCTGTTGAAGATTTAGAAGTATAGGGCAAAGTAATTATAAATCCATGTTTTAATTTAATCTAAAGATTGGGACTTCAGATGATATCTATTGAACATCTTCTGTATGCCATTTGTCCTAATAGGTGCTTTAATTTGCATCACCGACACTACAACCCTGTGTGGAAGTGATAGGGTGTTTGTTTCACAGGTGAGGCTACTAAAGCTCAGAGAGAAAAGTATCACTACTTTTCTAGTGTCACCCAGCTCTTTAGTGATAAAAATCTTGTGATTCTAAATTGAATCTCTGCATAGTACCACAGCTGCTCTCCTTTTTAACTAGTATACATGAGCAAATTAACTAGGAGTCCATCTAATAGGATTTCTAAAGGTTTTATTTTCCATTGGAACTCTTTTATGACTTGAGAATTCCTTGTTGGCTTTTAGAACTCTGTGAGATTTTGAGGATTCTCCTTTTCAGTGATCACTGTTCCTCCAAAAAGTAAATGAAGAGCTAGAAATGTACCATCATTGGTACTCAAAACTGAGATGAAGTGTTATAGACCAATTGTCCTTTTAAGGAACTCTTTTTTTTCCAAATTTGATAAAAGTTTTGGGCCCTTTCTGCAGAATACACACAACATTTCACATGTGATTTCAGTGAGTACATGAGTTCTAGGTTAAGAACTCCTGTTTGAGACATACAAGAATGGTATACAGAAGATCCCTTGACTTGGGGTTCAGGAGACAAGATTTTGCTTCAGGATGAGTCATGTGACTCTAGACAAGTTGTCTGGGTTTTTCCTCACATAGAAGATAATCTGAATGGATAGTGCCTTTCAACTTTTAACATGGAGGCAGTATGATAACCTAGGTTCAAATACTAACTGGGTACTTGCTAGTCATATGAAACAGCAAAATAGTTAACCTTCTGGAGTTTATCTGTGATATAAAATCTTTCTAGAAGAATTTCCTAGAGGATCAAATTAGATAGTTCACACTTTGAGTATTTCCTTCCCAGTGTGCATCAGCTAGCCTGTCTCTGTGCTCCCATAGCTTCTTCTTTTAGTTGTCATATGGTTTTGCTGTTGACTGTGTGCTCACTTATGGCTCCTGCCAGCCTTTGGATTCCTCCAGGGCAGGTAACCATATATTCTTTTCACTTATGTTGACAACTCTTTTTGTGCTTGACACATGTTAAGTACCTGGTGCCTGTAAGTAAATGAATAATATAGAAAGTGGCAGTATATTTATGAAGGTATAACAAAATTTATTGATAGTACACAATTAAGAGATTAGTGGAGTTAAGTCAAGATAAAGATTGCAAAGTAGCTCAGGGCCTTAGAACTTTCAGTCCACTGTCTGGGATGGATTTCCACCCAGCTCATCTCATTTCTGGCTCCTCATTCTTCAGGTCTCAGCTTTAATGCCAGTGTGATTTTCCTAGACCACCCTAGCTAAAGTAACCCGTATCTTCCCATTAATCTCATTAACTGCAACTGTTTTGTATTTATTTATATATCTTTCTCCTGCATGAAAAGAGCCCCTTGAAGGAAGGGGTGATGCTCATCTTTTTCACTGTTGGATTTCCAGCACTTGTCACGTAGAAAGAACGCTATGTATATTTATTGAATAAATTCATAAAAGTTTGGTGTGCGAGAACTTGGGTCTAAGTTATTGATTGAGGAACAGATGTTTCCTGTCCTGTAGCTATGGGCATGCTCTGTGGCACCCAGCAGTAGGGTGAGTGGACTTCTCAGTTTGCCCAGAGCCAAGGAGTTTTCTGGGACAGTGGACTTTCAGTGCCCAGACCTGGACAGTCTTGGGCAAATCCGGCTGATTTGTCAGCTTACCTGGCATGTAGCAGGCTCTCGGTGCTTTGAACTTTTTAAAGCTCTTTCATACTTGTTACATCTTTTGTTTATTAAGACCATGTGTGAGGTAGGATGTCACTGTTTGACACATGAAACAGCTGAAGCTCAGAAAGGTTGTTCCATAAGTAGATCTCCTTATTTTTACTTTAAGCTTTTACCATTGATCAAGAAAATAATGTTGCAGGAATTCCCTGGTGGTCCAGTGGTTAAGATCCAAGCTCTCACTGCCGAGGGCCCAGGTTCAGTCCCTGGTCAGGGAACTAAAATCCCATAAACTGTGTGGTGTGGCCAAAGAAAGAAAATACCGTTGACTCAGCACCTAACATATATTAATAGTAGGTACCAACTATATATTTTTAATTAAAATTACAATGCAGATTTCAAGATACTAGGTTGATAATTAGGGGCTGGGGCACTTGAGATGGAGCATCTTTAAAATGGGTTTAGTGCCTGTCCTGTTTCTACTTCCTAAGAAGATGTAAGAGGAAAAAGAGAGATGCTCTTGTTTTGTTAGCTTCCTGAAAAAAAGATGTGTGTGAGAACTGATAGGAAAAAGTAGATCTCCATCCTTCAGATGCTTATTAGCACTTGCTGTATGCATAGCACTGTAGGAGTGAAAAAAAAATTTTTTTTATTTGCCCTTTTGGAACTTAAATTGTTACTTTTTTTTTTTTTAATGGTTTTATTCCAAAATAAAAATTAAGTGGACTTTTGGGGGAAATCTTTGGGACAGTGTTTTTTTCCTTTGGGTATACCCCAGTATTTCAAGAATAAGCATTCTTGAAAATGGTTAAAAGTCAGAAGTTGTTACTTTCAGTGAGTAAGTATAATAAAATTCTTCATCAGGCCCACACAATCTGACAAAGTGAGAGCATTCTATGGTCCTGGCACCCTCCAACCCCCTCAGCCTCCAACCCCCTCAGCCCCCTACACCTCTCCCTTTTACCGGAAGCACAAGCTCTGACCAGGGCCCAAAACTGTAGTCTCATCCTAGATCAAATCTAGGAAGGTGCCTCCCCTTCCCATGGGCCCACTGCCTCCCTTGACCCTGTGCAGTCACTTTGGCAGTTGATAAACCTTATTGTGCAGTTGCATTGGGTGGCTGGAACTCAGATGGAGGCAAGGGGATATCCATCTTTAGCTTACCAGAGCATAAGCTGAATAGGACCTCTGCCCACGTCCCCACTCATAAGCACACGGCCATCTGCCACCTGCAGTTTGTTGCTCCTCACACTTCTTCCCTAGCTCCTCCCCTAACTGAAGCTGGTGTGAGGAGAGGAGGTAGCAGCCCTATAGCTTACCCACACAAGAAGCAGCTCCATATCCATGAACTTCTGTGTTCAGCCACCTGCCAGCATTCTTCTCTGACTCACAGGTACCCCACCAACAGTTCAGTTCAGTTCAGTCACTCAGTCGTGTCCGACTCTTTGCGACCCCATGAATCGCAGCACGCCAGGCCTCCCTGTCCATCACCATCTCCCGGAGTTTACTCAGACTCACGGCCATCGAGTCCATGATGCCATCCAGCCATGTCATCCACTGTTGTCCCCTTCTCCTCCTGCCCCCAATCCCTCCCAGCATCAGAGTCTTTTCCAATGAGTCAACTCTTTGCATGAGGTGGCCAAAGTACTGGAGTTTCAGCTTCAGCATCATTCCTTCCAGAGAACACCCAGGGTTGTTCTCCTTCAGAATGGACTGGTTGGATCTCCTTGCAGTCCAAGGGACTCTCAAGAGTCTTCTCCAACACCACAGTTCAAAAGCATCGATTCTTCGGTGCTCAGCTTTCTTCACAGTCCAACTTTCACATCCATACATGACCACAGGAAAAACCATAGCCTTGACTAGGCGGACCTTAGTCGGCAAAGTAATGTCTCTGCTTTCGAATATACTATCCAGGTTGGTCATAACTTTTCTTCCAAGGAGTAAGCGTCTTTTAATTTCATGGCTGCAGTCACCATCTGCAGTGATTTTGGAGCCCAAAAAAATAAAGTCTGACACTGTTTCCACTGTTTCCCCATCTA
>SJYX01024176.1:271977-290870 GCA_006410675.1 Oreotragus oreotragus
AAAAAATAAAGTCTGACACTGTTTCCACTGTTTCCCCATCTATTTCCCATAAAGTGATGGGACCAGATGCCATGATCTTCGTTTTCTGAATGTTGAGCTTTAAGCCAACTTTTTCACTCTCCTCTTTCTCTTTCATCAAGAGGCTTTTTAGTTCCTCTTCACTTTCTGCCATAAGGGTGGTGTCATCTGCATATCTGAGGTTATTGATATTTCTCCCAGCAATCTTGATTCCAGCTTGTGCTTCTTCCATTCCAGCATTTCTCATGATGTACTCTGCCTCTAAGTTAAATAGGCATGGTGACAATATACAGCCTTGACATACTCCTTTTCCTATTTGTAGCCAGTCTGTTGTTCCATGTCCAGCTCTAAATGTTGCTTCCTGACTACATATAGGTTTCTCAAGAGGCAGGTCAGTTAGTTTTTTATTCCCATGTCTTTCAGGATTTTCCACAGTTTATTGTGATCCACACAGTCAAAGGCTTTGGCATAGTCAATAAAGCAGAAATACTTAGAATCTCAGAAAGTGTTGCTCAGAGACCATTCTGAAGCCAGTATCTGATACTAATTTCCAGTGCACATAGCAAACAAATTTTACTGATTATATATAATATTAAAAATAACACTTCTTTAATGAGTCATGGTGACAAGCTCCTGCCCAAGGGGAATCAGAGTTCTTATGGCCTAAGCAGAGCTGTTTGCTGAGCTGTTTTCATGGAGCCTGTATAACAAAACATCTATCTGCCCTTTGACTGATTTAAGACTGTGTGAGAATTCTATTTACCTAATATATGAGAAAAATGTGTAAAGCAAAACCTGTGTAAATTGAATTGGAGTTCAAGCCAAGATGTAGTTGTCAATTATAATAAGAGCATGAGTGTTGTGTGACCTTAGCTTGCAGCAATGAGCAAATTTAACAGTGATTCTGGAAGAGGGAGGAAAAAACAAATCATTATCTTTCACAAGTATCAGCTCATAACTTTAATATAGATCAAGATCTTTGAACAGTGTAGGGAAAATGTGCATTTTAATAAATATTACTCTATAGTGATCTTTGTAGGCAGAGATGCTGATTGACAACTAAATAACCAGCATATTACGTAGTGCATTGCCTTATTTCACCATATCTGGAAAAAGAAAATGTGACATTAAATTTATTCAAAAACAGGAAAGTAAAGAAGAAAATGCATCATTTCAAAAGAAACTGTTGGTAATCTAAAGTTTATCTTATTTTTTTTTCTAAATTTCCAAAAGGAGATTTTGTTACTCTTTCCAACTCATGGATAAATTGTCATTAGTTCCAATCCAAACATCAAATGAAGGACACCAAATTCTACCAGTCAGCAAGGCTACTGAGAAATTTAATGTAGTGTTGGCAGAGTTGAAAGTAAGGTGTCAAATTGAGCAAGAGGGAGAGAACTTCATTAGCTTCTATGGAAAACTGTGATCTCAGTACAAAAAGAAAGTCCTTGTTTAAATTGTGCTGACCAGACACATCTTAAAGATAACCTTTTACAGAAAAGAAGGTTTATTGAGCAATCTTCAATAACAGTTCATTTTTTTTACTCAAAATTTGTCATTTAGCCTGTAGGTTTTAAAAAATAATAAGAATTATATTACTTATTGAATTTTAAAAGTGAGATTACTGGAGGCTTATATATTATGTATAATAACATGTAATATATATATGCATACTTATAAGTCGTTTCATTTGTGTCTGACTCTTTACGACCTTACTGACGGTAGCCTGCCAGTTTCCTCTGTCCATGAGATTCTCTAAGCAAGAATACTGGAGTGGGCTGCCACGCCCTCCTCCAGGGGATTTTTTCATTTCCAGGGACTGAACCTTCGTCTCTTATGTCTAGTGCTTTGGCAGGTGTGTTCTTTACCACTAGCATTGCCTGTGAAGCCCCCTGAAATATGTATGTGTGTGTATATATATAATATTTTCAACAATATACATTATTCAACAATAAATTCAACATGAATAAGTTTCTTCTGTTTAAAAACTATGATCTTAAGGAAATGAACTGATTTGGTGGATGACATACTGAAAATTTAGGGATTGCATTTTTCCAAATTATTCAATATTTCACAGGTGATAAAAGAAAAAATATTAGGTAGTATCAAATGTTATAAGTAATTTTGTTATTTAAAAAGTTATTTTCATAAAATATTTCTTTAATAATTATGGTATGCTTCTATGGAATCAGTTATGTGATGTGGCCACATGTATAGAAACTTCAAGGAACGATTAGTAGTATATCTTACAATACTTTTAAAAGTGTCACCTTTTATTAAATTTATCACTCTGCAGTGCACTACCTGAATTGCTTGCAAGTAAATACATCTATTTCACATAATTCTTTCAAAGGACTTGCTTTTCCTTTGGGGAATTAAGGAATCTACATAAGAGGTAAAAATTGGAAGTATTAATAAGCAACACCAGAAAGATAAAAAAAGCATACTTAAATTCTACTTAATATTTGATCAAATGAATAATTCTTATTGCATAAAAATGCAATGTGATATTTTGGAGTTTAAATATTATAACTTATTTCAATCTCAGAAATTCTAANAGAGGTAAAAATTGGAAGTATTAATAAGCAACACCAGAAAGATAAAAAAAGCATACTTAAATTCTACTTAATATTTGATCAAATGAATAATTCTTATTGCATAAAAATGCAATGTGATATTTTGGAGTTTAAATATTATAACTTATTTCAATCTCAGAAATTCTAATTTTTATTATGAAACAAAAATACTACAAATTAATTGCATGAATGAAAGCAAATGTTTTAAAAAACCAAATATATCCATTTGGAGGAATTTGCTTCAGAACCTACACAGGATACATATATTTTTAAAATATCAGTTCAATAAAATCTATGTTGAAAAAGTTATTTTTTAAGGCTGTTAAATTTATATTTAAGATTAGAGTGTCTATCTGGGAAAATTTGCATAGAATAGGTGCTTGTCCTAAAAGGTTTTGATTGATGAATGCTGAGAAGGATGTTTCCCTAACAGGTGTTAAACATCTCTCTCAGACAATAGAATTTCCCTTTATTATATCAGCATATGTTTCTGGAAAATTCTTTGATGCAGTGTTGGTAGTTTCAGATTCCTTCTGAGATTTGATGATGTATCTGTTAAATGTCTTTCCATTTACAGTTCTGCCATACTTTTTCTTGTCACCATTAATTAAATGTGGGCCAGAAATCATTTATAGGCATTATTGAATAGGCAAAAATATCACCATTGACTGCATTAATCAAGAAAATATAAACATAAGATAGCCACACTGTGGCTTTCATTATTACAGGAAGACTTGAAACCACTGGAAATAGCACTTCAGTACATTAGTAGCGGATTTCTTCTACTATGGAATAATTTACATTCAGAAAAACATTTCCTAAAAATAATGATATTTTTCAGATTATCTTTTCAAATAGAATTTGTTTACTTTTCTTTTTTATTTCCATTTTACTTCATCATATGTGCAAATAAGTCATTTATTTCCCCCAAAAAAAAAAAAAGAAAACAACACCTCTTATCTTTAAAAGCTGGCACCATCCCATCCTTAGCTTCAGATTCAATTATTAGGATATGCTGTCAGAAAAAAACCAAGACAGGAAAGGCCAGACTGAATGTACTGATTTTCCCTGACCCTATACCTTCCTGATACAAGTTTTTCCCCAATATTCCAGAGTGTTTCCAAGAATTTTGTAAGCTAAATTGTATAAAAGAGCAATTGCCAAAGGATATACCTTGCTAACAAATGTACAAAATAAATCCAGATCAAGCACAAAAGCTCACAGACAACAGATCAAAGCTGTGACGGCTTAATGCCAAAATCCTGAGTGTAGTTCACCAGAAGAAGCATGGCGGTGGCCCTTTCTCTGCTCCTGGTGTACTGCCCCAGTAACTGCTCCCTGAAAAAAAAAATACAGAATGTCATCCTCATTATTTAGCTTTTTTCATAAAAAATGAAAATCCTCTTTGGCTTTAATTCAGTTATCTAAAACAGATACTAATATAAGCGTCCATGCTTATTCGTGTCTGACTCTTTGTGACGCCATGGACTATGTAACCTGCCAGACTCCTCTGTCCATGGGATTTCCCAGGCAAGAATAATGGAGTGAGTTGCTGTTTCCTTCTCCAGGTCCTGATACAGGTTGCTTGTAAAAGCAAAGTAGTGAAAAGTGAACTTTTTAAAAATAAGAGATATCTGTACTCTAGAGCTGCTTGGGTTTGCTGCTTGGTTAAATCAAGAAACTTTATATTTTAATGGTACATAGATAAGTATACTTCCAACTTGTATGAGACTGTTGTTTTTATTCATGATGCATAATAGAATTGACTCACATAATTCTAAAATTTTCAACTTAGAAAACACTTGTTCTCACTTGATTCATTTCAGTTACCAATTTTCTACCTCACTCTAATTTCAGGTAATATGCCAAGGGAAAAATTAAATATGTGATGATTAATTTGTATTAAGGGTAATGTTTGAGAGAAAAACTTGAGACAAAATTATCATATTCTTCCTGGATTTATCTTTTATATTATCTTTTAATGCATATGGCTTTGCATTTTGATTTTTTGCCTTATGGCAATTCTCTGTGTTAGAAAGTTACTTGAAACAAGAGTGAGCATTAAAAAACAGTATCCATGGTGTTATTTGTGAGGATGTACCTTTTCATCTGAATTTGGACGAGAAGAGTAGGGAATAAAGAAGTCAGTGTGAGTTTATATATTAACTAACAAGAGAGAGATTGGATGTTTCCTGTAGAACTCAAGCCGGGACTCAGCACACATTTGATTGCAGTACTCTTGTAACAATCTCTCAAGAAGGAGAGCAAATTGCTTGGCAGCTGGGTGGGCATTGGAAAGGCAAGGAAACTATACTTGGAGACAAAGCCTGGAGAATATGAATTCAGTGTATGAAAAAACTAATATATTCATATTTGGTAATGCAGACCCCAAATCTGTATATTATTATCATCTTCAGTTTAGAGGAGGAAAGTAGTATAGCCATAACAGGAATTAGAAAATAATTAGGACTGAAAATTCATTCCTATACATTGAGCTCCTTGGAAGAAAAGTTATGACCAACCTAGATAGCACATTGAAAAGCATTGGAAAAGACTCTGATGCTGGGAGGGATTGGGGACAGGAGGAGAAGGGGACAACAGAGGATGAGATGGCTGGATGGCGTCACTGACTTGATGGACATGAGTCTGAGTGAACTCCGGGAGTTGGTGATGGACAGGGAGGCCTGGCGTGCTGCGATTCACGGGGTCGCAAAGAGTCGGACATGACTGAGCGACTGAACTGAACTGAATACACTGAGCTCAAGAAGGAGGAATGAAACACAATTTTATACATACACACACATACACAAACACACATGCACACTGAGAAATATTCTATAATTATGAAAAATATTAATATATTTTTAAAATAGAGCAAATTTCAGTAAGTTTACCACCTTGTGAACATTTCAATGTAAACATAAATTAACTAAAGGGAAAGAGTAGAGTGATAGGTTCGATTTCAGTAGACAGGGTTTTTGTTTTCAGTGCCTCCACAGAGATGAGTTAAGCACTATAAATCACATGTATGATTTGTAAAACAATACAACTTTACTATCTAATTACAGAATATTTATCAAGCCTTAGTCAGCTAATCATCCTATAATGTGCATCCAAAAAATAATTTTATAGAAATCTTATAATTGAAGGTAATAATATTTATTATTGAAAGTAAAATGATTATCCACTCTTCATTCTGTGTTTTTCAGAGATATTAAAAATAGGAACATTTCTCCTATATATTTTCTTATCTTCTAAACTAAATCCAATCAGCACTTTGTATTCAGTTCTTTTTTTTTTTTTTTTTTTTTTTTTTTTTTTTAATTTTAGGTAATTTTTAATTTTTCCCACCCAAAAAAATTAAAAGATAAAATTTTTTCATTTCCCTTTTATACTATTTTTTTAAGGTANTGTGTTTTTCAGAGATATTAAAAATAGGAACATTTCTCCTATATATTTTCTTATCTTCTAAACTAAATCCAATCAGCACTTTGTATTCAGTTCTTTTTTTTTTTTTTTTTTTTATGTTTTACTGTAAGTTCAGGGAAATTTCAAGTTAGCCCACCACAAGAATATTCAAGGATAGACTATTCCCGTTACCGATTGAGACTGTTTTTATAAGGATTCTAAGCAGTACAATTGGAAATAGATTTTCACATTTCTACATAACACTTCACTCACCAAGAGCACAAATAAATACAGATTAGATTTTAGTAAACAAAATTACTTGATGTCCAGGTATATACCTAATCTTTAAGAGTAGAAGTTAATAAAAATGTTGCTCTCAACTCTTACAAAAATCCTGTACAAATTTCATAAAATACCTGGTTTATTCTTATGGTTTTATACATATATAATCATTGGGCTATGCAAGATAAACCATCAACAGTGTGTTAATAAATGTGCTATATATATATACACATACACAGATGCATTCAAATGCAGATATACTCATCCTTAATAAACTAACTGATCCAAAATAGCAATGTTATTTGTTTTTCATGAAAACTTCCAGCCTAAACTTCTTATCATAAAAAATGAGTGACTGCCGATGGTATTCTCATTTTTATTCTCAGCTCATTCTATCTGTCTTCTTGGAACGTATCAATTACTGTTATTTGAAACCGCTAAGCTTCACTTCCAGACCTACTGACTCAGAATTTTTGGATGAGGGGTTCTATTCAGCATTTTTAGCAAGCACTGTAGGTTATTCTGATACAGAAATGCCTCAGGCCATGTTCAGAAAAAGTCTGTCTACATTGCTGATGACTCTGTGTTCCAAACTTCATGTTCTACATATCTCACTAACTTTGCTGCATACACACAACAGGGGCTTCCCTGGTGAAATAATCCGCCTGCTATTTCTTGCCAATGCAGGAGCCACAGGCTTGATCCCTGGTTAGAAAGATCACCTGGAGAAGGAAACGGCAACCCACTCCAGTATTCATGTCATATCAGCTCAAAACAAGGTCCACCTTATTGATTTGCTAAAGTAATTAATACCATCATTAATACCAAGTCATTAATACCATCTTCTCTGTTGTCACTCCCTATTTTTTACTTCATTTGCCAATGGGATAAAATCGATCTTAATTCCTTACAAAACCATGTGGGAAAAATTTAAAATCACTGCCATCTCAATGGCATTTGCTTAGGCTACTTTGAAAGGCCTTATCTACCTGTATTGCTTGTCTTTGGCACATATGTATTATTAAGTTTTCAGATTTAATTCAAATGATATCCCCTCTGGGAAACCTTCCTTGAGCTCTTCTACTAAGATTTTAAGTATCTTTGTTCTTTGTATTTCCAAGTATGTCATGTTCTTATGCCCTTCCATAGTCATTGTTTTATATACCACATCTGTTTTGGGGACTGCCTTGGTGTTCTGGTGATCTGTGATTTTATTTAGCCTATTCTATATTCAACTTTCCATGTTTAAAACTAGCAGAATCCCTCCATATGAGAAATCTTCAAAAAATAACAGTTGAATGGATGAATTCTGGCCCTAAATACGATGTCAAAGCATGTAACTTTGTATTGACAAATTGGTTTTATAATTCATCTAGGAAATTTTTGATTGGATAAGTTAATTAGGAAGAAGAATCAGAAAGGGTGACATGCAGTTCACTTTTAAGAGGAAATTAGATATCCATTCCTCCTGGGAATCATATCTCCCTACTTCTCAGTTTAGAAACATTAAGAGTATTCTTATTGATTATAACCTGTACTTTCTGGCAAGAATACACAGAAGAACTATACAAAAAGATCTTAATGACCCAGATAACCCCAAAGATGTGATCACTCACTTAGAGCCAGACTCCCTGGAATGCGGAGTCAAGTGGGCCTTAGGAAGCATCACTATAAGCAAAGCTAGTAGAGGTGATGGAATTCCAGTTGAGCTACCACAAATCCTGAAGGATGATGCTTTTAAAGTGCTGCACTCAATCACGCAATATGCCAGCAAATTTGGAATACTTGGCAGTGGTCACAGAACTCGGAAAGGACAGTTTTCATTTTAATCCCAAAGAAGGGCAATACCAAAGAATGTTCAAATTACCACACAATTTCATTCATCTCACATGCTAGTAAACTAATGCCCAAAATTTTCCAAGCCAAGCTTCAACAGTACATGAACTGTAAGCTTCCATAAGTTCAAGCTGGACTTAGAAAAGGCAGAAGAAACAGAGACCAAATTGCCAATATCCGCTGGATCATCGAAAAAGCAAGAGAGTTCCAAAAGAAACATCTATTTCTGCTTTTTGACTACACCAAAGCCTTTGACTGTGTGGATCGCAACAAACTGTGGAAAATTCTTAAACAGATGGGAATACCAGACCACCTTACCTGCCTCCTGGGAAATCTGTATGCAGGCCAGAAGCAACACTTAGAAAGTTAAAAAAAAAAAAAAAAAAAGAAATCTTACATGAAACAACACATTGGTTACAAATTGGGATGGAGTAGGTCAAGGCTGTATATTGTCACCTTGCTTACCTAATGTTTATGCAGAGCACATCATGCAAAATGCTGGGCTGGATGAAGCACAAGCTGGAATCAAGATGCCAGGAGAAGTATCAATAACCTCAGATATGCCGATGATACCACCCTTATGACAGAAAGTAAAGAGGAATTAAAGAGCCTCTCGAAGAAAGTGAAAGAGGAGAGTGAAAACTTTGGCTTAAAACTCAACATTCAAAAAACTAAGATCATGGCATCTGGTCCCATCACTTCATGGCAAATAGATGGGGAAACAATGAAAACAGTGACAGACTTTATTTTATTGTCTCCAAATCACTGCAGATGGTGATTGTAGCCATGAAATTAAAAGATCCTTGCCCCCTGGAAGAAGAGCTGTGACCTACCTGGAAAGCATATTAAAAAGCAGAGACATTACTATACCAACAAAGGTCCATCTAAACAAAGCTATTGTTTTTCCAGTAGTCATGTGTGGATGTGATAGTTGGAGTATAAATAAGCTGAGCACCGAAGAATTGATGCTTTTGAACTGTGGTGTTGGAGAAAACTCTTGACAGTCCCGTGGACTGCAAAGAGATCAAATCATTCTATCCTAAAGGAAATCAATCCTGATTATTCATTGGAAGGACGGATGCTGAAGCTGAAACTCCAATCCTTTGGCCACTTGATGCAAAGAATTGACTCACTGGAAAAGACCATGATGCTGGGGAGTAATGAAGGCAGGAGGAGAAGAGGATGACAAAGGATGAGATGGTTAGATGGCATCAAAGACACAATGAACATTAGTTTGAGCAAGCTGTAGGAGTTGGTGATGGACAGGGAAGCCTGGCGTGCTGCAGTCACAAAGAGTCAGACACAACTCAGTGACTGAACTGAACTAAACTGTATTTTTTAGATTTTCATTTTTAAAAAGGCAAAATCTTTAACATCAAATATTCATTTAATGATACTTCCTCACAGTCATTACAAATGCATGCCTTGGCTTCCTATAAAATGAATCATGTTGCTTTGAATTATTGACTATTATAAATGTCATTTGGTCAGAGTCGTGCTTTTAAAACCTATTTTTTAAAATACAGAAAATGGTGTGTCCTTGATAAAATTATTGTAACAGGATTCATCATTCAATTATTGCTTTATTCTAATTTATTTTGTTCTATAAGATATAATTGTCACTATTTGTATTGAGATCTTCAGGAGATAATTTTAAAATTATAATTTTATATGAATGTATTGTCAGAATTATAGTGATAACCTAGTTTTAATATTTGTGATATCTAAAATGGACTAAGAATTTAAGTATAGCCATCAGATATTGGACTTCCCTGGTGGCTCAGAGGCAGAAAATCCACCTGCAGTCCTGGAGATGTGGTGTGATCCCTGGACCAGGAAGATCCCTTGGAAAAGGAAATGACAACCTACTCCAGTATTTTTGACTGGTAATTTCCATGGACAGAGGAGCGTGGTGAGCTACAGTTTACAGTTCAGTGACTAAACAATTGCAATTCAGATATTAGGATTTTCATTTCTTTCCTAAATATGTGATATAATTAAATGAATACCGAATTTGGGAGCAGGTGGTTAGTGTTTAAGTCTCTATTCTCCCACATACTTGGCTTTGTGAATTTAAAAATATGACCAGCTCACACCACATCCACTGTTCTGCATGCTCAGTCACCCTGTCATGTTCGATTCTTTGTTCCTCTATGGACTGTAGCCCATCAGGCTCCTCTACCCTTGAGATTCTCCAGGGAAAAATACTGGAGTGGGTTGCCCTTCCCTACTCCACCCACATCTATTAAATGGTTTTAATATATCGCTGCCCTTGATAGCTTATAGGCTTGTTTTTTATGTCAAGTGAAATGACATATATGAAAGCACTTGGTAAATGATAAAGTACTAAACAGGGCAGTATACACTTTCTGTTATAACATTGTTTAAAGTGCAATGATTTTTCATTAAAAAAATCACTTCAGCATGAATACATAAAACCTGGAAGTTCTAAAAGTTAAATCCAAGCAAGTAAAATTTCAAAAATGATCCTTAGGAAACATAGATGATATGCTTCTAGCTTGTTAATCTCAATGACAAGTAAAACTGCAAGTCGTTGTGTAAAATTGTGGATATCTGCTTTTGCAGTAATCCTTGTTAAGGATTCAAAGAAAAACGATCATGTCAAGGTCTTGGGTGTCTCTAGGACATTGATTGCCAAACCAAACCATTCTTCCAAATATTAGTAAACTAAGGACAGCAGACTGCTGCAAGCTGTTTTTAGACAAAAAGGATTAGATTTGTCTCCCAGATGGGTTTGACATGTGGTATAGATTTCCAATGGGCTAAAGCTTTCCCAGTTGCAGAGTGACTTTCTAAGAGTTGGTGCTATCTGAGGGTGGAGAATGGTCCCTGGTGGGGGATTGAAATTCAGAATTTTGCATATGAATGCAATAAGAATTCCTCTGTAAGAAATGCTTGCTTGAACTTCCTTCATTTAACTGCTTAATATCAATGCATGAGACCACCGCTGCTTCAAGATTCTTGTAATAGCAACTGGTAACATTTTGGTCGTGGTTGTTATGAGCCAAATCCTGGCATAAACATATTACTCATATTAATATTTCTAATTCTCATAGTAATCATATGAGGTAACATTATTATCTTAGTAATAAGCGAGGAGACTGAGACACAGAAGCTTTAATTAATTTGGTCAAGTTCTTACAGGTAGCAAGACATGAAGCAGAAAATCGAATCCAAGCCAGTTGTCTAATTCTGTAAACTGATTCCAAGACCACCATCCCATACCACTATACCAGGTCTACACGTTTTAAGCATCGACAAAATTGGAAATAATAAAACCAAAAAATTCTACTTTAATATGTGAAGTTTTCCCATTTTTTTTTTTTCTGAAATGACAACAAGAAGAATCTTATTAAATGCTCTCTACCCATGCATGGTTGTCAATTTCAAATACATATAATCAGGAAAAACTGGATCATCTCCAATTTTCCACATAGAGCTCAATGATGGGTGTTTACAGTGTGAGGTTCCAGAGACTGTTTTTCCTCTATAAGCATGAATAAAGGATCTGAGCTTATTTCCTTTTCCCATCCTCTATCCTTCATACTTTATATGAAGAAAATGAGAGAAAATAGTTATAATTAAGTAAAACCAGCAAGACATGATTCCTATTTCAATTCAGCTTTAAAATGGAATTTTGACTTGTTTATCTGAAGATATCAATGTAATTTGTATAAATAACACCAAAGTACATCTATTTAGTTTTGTGTGAGATTTTCCCTATCACTGAGATTCAGGGAATACCACTTAAGGGAAAAAAGGAATTGTAAGGCTATCATTTAAGTGACAAAGACATTGATCTGGCAAGATATGCTCAAAAGACCCAAGATGCAGCTGTAGAATTCCTTTCAGCTCTCTCACCCATAATTTCACGAAGCTTGGTATAATTAACATACTTCATGGGATTTAAGTAACATTTGTTGCTTCTCTATCAGAATGTAAATTGGAGAGTGATATGGATCTGCACAGGAGACAGAAACAACTGTTCTCAAGGTAATAACTTGTGCACTATTCCCAGCGCAGAAAGAGGTGACAGATACAGCATCACTCAGGTTTTATTAGGGAGCTAACATATGTTTTATTGCAGCTACAAATGCTAAAACTAGATATATCATAAAATTAACTAAAACTAAATGGTTTATTGTCATTTTGGAATTCTTACTCTCCATTTTCTTAAAAGCTATATTAAATAATAGGATCTGCTCTTGTCAGATGAGTGACTATGTGTGGGTAAATGGGAATACAATCTACCAAACTGAAGAAAAGTTCACTGGGTCAGCATCTACTGTTTAGACAGGAAGAAAATTCCTCAACAATGGGGAAGTAATTACTGGTTGGAATATATGTGTGTGTGTGTGTGTTCACGTGCATGTGTGTGCAGCTATGTGTGTGTGCAGGTACATGCACGTGTGTGTGTTTATGTGTGTACATGTTAAACAGTGGTGCTATACTCAAATTATTTACCTTGGAACTCATTCTCTTCTATAATAGATTGGAGCATTTGGTAAAATAATCAATTAGAGAAATGGTTTATCCTCCTCTCCTGTGTTTATGTAAAATGAAAGCAACAGAACTCAAGCCCTTTACTATACAGAAATGAGGTGGTCTGATTTTTTTCTAATTTGGAAATTTGCCTGTAAAAAGTCAGTTTAATAGAACATAGAAAATGATGTAAAAAATCCATTATATGGTAGGTCTTTTAAAGTGACACTTTAATATAGAAACATATTTCAAGGTTATGTATGTATTGCTTTTACTTAACAAAAAATTAAATGCAAATGCATAAGTGCACTTTATAGTATATGTATAATGCATTTGTATATTTATATACTTGTGTATATGAAGGAAAGGACACTGTGCATACTATTTAATTCTTTTCAAGTTTATAAATATATATATATATACACACATACACATAATGCATAATTCTTTAGGCACATTGTCTATGGTAGTTCCACTGATCAGGTTGCTCTCTCCTCTAAGGCAACAATAAATAAATATATAAATCCAGAAACATGCTACAAATCAAACTTTTATTAATGTATTCAGTTTGGCAAAACCCTCATCCAAAAGAATGCTCCTATGCTTCTATACACGTAAAACTGTATTAAAAGCTCACTTATCCCATACATCTCTTATTTTTAACCACAGACAAATTATTTTAAGCTTTCAAGATCACTTTAGGGTACTATACCAGTACTTCTTTATATCAATAGTGGATTTCAAAAATAAATTATGAGAAATATAGTGGCTAAGCTAGCATGAATGGCATACTGAATAAAATCAAAGTCTCATTATCATATCACATGAAAAGGAACTATGAGCCCCTAAGTAGAAATGGTGCTTTTAAATTCTAAACTTTACTCTATAGACCATATATCAAAGCTTATTGAAAAGGAGAAATCTACTAGAAAGAATAAGAAATGAAGTCTATGTAGAAGTTAAGTTTCTTGCAAGTTGTCAAAGGGAAGTATAACACTACTGAAGTAAGTGGAGTAGAGAAAGGCAAAGGTAACACACGTTGTTCTACTCAAAGTGCAGATGCATGGAGAGATAAGAAGCTTCAACTGGAATGTCAATTCAGACACTGCTTCCTTCATTGAGAATGTCTTACCAAACAACATAATAGAAAAGTCCTGTGAAGTTAATAGTGAACTAAGTGATTTAGTTGCTTTACTTTTTTTTTTTTTTTTGCTATAAGCTCTCTAGGGCTCCCCAGGTTACACTAGTGGTAAAGGACCCACCTGCCAATTCAGGAAACATAAGAGACATGGGTTCAATCCCTGGGTCAGGAAGATCCCTTGGAGGAGGGCATGGCAACCCTCTTGAGTATTCTTGCCTGAAAAATCCTATAGACAGAGAAGCCTGGTGAGCTACAGTCCATACGGTCTCAAAGAGTTGGACATCACTGAAACACACATGCATGCATAAGTTCTTTAACAGTTCATATACTGGAAAGAAAATCTGAGATAAGTATCCAGGACATATGCATACTTGGACTAGACCTCCAGAGAATTTTAAGATTCAAATTACTAAGTTATAACACTAAAACATTTACATGTGCTCTCAGTTATTCAGTCATGTCCAATGTTTTGTAACTCTATGGACTGTAGCCCACCATGCTCCACTGTCCATGGGATTGTCAAAGCAAGAACATTCAAGTGAGTTGCCATGCTCTCCTCCAGGGGATCTTCCTGACCCAGGGATTGAATCTGCATCTCCTGAATTGACAAGCAGATTCCTTACCACTGAGACAGCTTAGGAAGCCCTAAAATACTTCCTATGCTTATACAATAGAAATATGTTACCAAACAGATTATTAGAATGTTAGGGTATAAGTATTTTGTGCTTTATTTGAAAAAAATATATTCTTAAGTAAAAATTTAAAGTAACAGTTGCTTATGTCTTTGCCATATATATATATATATAATTCTCTTGGGAAGTAAATGGTCAACTCATCTAATCTTGAATTAGCATTTCAAGTGAACTCATTACATTGTCAAAAATAACCCAATTTAGCAGTGAGTTTGTTATCTGTTATTTAAGGGGAATGAATCCAAAGGTTTGAGGAGTATGGTGCCTTCTGAACAGTGGAGCAGTTTTCCCTAAGGAATTTGGGCAAGAGCAACTTTTATAGAGTATTGGAAGCAGCAATGCAGAAACAGAACTTGATAGGCTTGAAGTCTGGGAATTTCTTGGTAAGGTTAGCAAGTCCTCTTTTCTAAGGTAAGATGAGCTAGTTAAAGCTGAGATGGAGGTTTGTGACTGGTGTATGTTTGTTCTTTTAGAATGTGAAGCATTTCCCTTAGATTCAGGCCAATCTAGATTTAGATTTGTGATGTTGGCAGGGCCACTTACCAGGCTTTATTTTATCCCAATGAAGTCCCAATAGAGAAATTTATTTATCAACATAAACAAAATAAATGCAGCAAAAGCTGAATTCAGGAATAGTTTTTCTAGTGTAATATAAAATGTATCCTCCTATCATTTTTAAGTCAGCATTTGCTTTATCCATGTATTTTAGCTGCTACACCATTCCAAATCAAATGACACTATGCCAAGCGCTTGGTGATGATAATTCTGAGGAATGTCATGTAATTTTTACATATTTACTAAATCACAAACAAATTTTAAGTGTGTTTATATTTTCATAACCCCCTGAAAATCATTCCAGAAACACTCACCAGCTGTGTTATCATCCACATAGTTTTAAAGTTCCCAGATATTTGCCTCCAGGTCACCAGTATTTTTCAAAAGTCTATGGTTGGCTCTGTGGTATGAAGCCAAGTCCTTCTTCTACAAACTTCATTTTAAAAATCAGAGAAAGAAAATGAAATCTTTACTTTTATTTGTAGCAATCCACATTTTTACCTTCAGATTTATCTAATAATACAAAAGCTGGATTATTTTTCAGACAATATAACTTTAACTTGTGTAGTATTTACTCCATATCTATGCATTATTTAAATGTCAGATGAGACATTTTCTATCTTATCTAAAATAACATCTATTCTGAAATATTTCACAAAGAATTTAGCCCAGGCAATCTGAAGAGTTACTAATAAGGCATGCATTGGCCCTTCCGATTTCAATTTTGAGATTTCCTATGATCATACTATCTTTAAGTCATCTAGCTGGGAACTCTTTTAAAAAAATTTATAGGCTGAAGATTAAATTTATGGGAATTATGTTGCCACTTTTAGATTAAATTTTGACGTTCATGAGATTTTGTAAATGATTTTGGAACGTAAATAAAGCTCATTGTAACAGGGTCTTATATTGATCCTAATGTATATTTTTCCCAGAGATCAGGCATGTCTAGGCAAGCATGGGGATTAGTGGCAAGCCTTCCTGCCCTACCCTCAACCTCATTTTTTTACATAAGGAAAAAAAAAAAGAGAGATTTTGAAACCTAATTAGCTTAGAGAAGACTGCTAAGTCACTTCAGTCGTGTCCAACTCTGTGCGACCCCATAGACGGCAGCCCACCAGGCTTCCCCATCCCTGGGATTCTCCAAGCAAGAACACTGGAGTGGGTTGCCATTTCCTTCTCCAATGTGTGAAAATGAAAAGTGAAAGTGAAGTTGCTCAGTCATGTCCTACTCATAGGACCCCATGGGCTGCAGCCTACCAGGCTCCTACATCCATGGGATTTTCTAGGCAAGAGTACTGGAGTGGCTTGCCATTGCCTTCTCTGTAGAGAAGACTGAAGGTGCACAAATGTAGATTTTTAAAAAGTGTTTAACTTAAAAGAAGGATTAATTCTCAAGGCATCACAGGGCCTCACACACATATTTTCCTGTTTTAATATCCTGAAGTCATGGATTAATCTTAAATTGAGGAACTTGAGGATTTCCCTGCAATCCGGTGGTTAGGAATCTCTGCTTTCACCACTGAGGTTCCAGGTTCAATCCCTGGTCAGAGACGTAAGATCCCACAAGCTGTGCAGAGCAGAAAAACAAACAAAACAACAAACAAACAAACAAAAACCCCAAGTAACCTGTAATAAAAAAGCAAGAAAATTTTTTTGTTGTTTTTATACATGCCATTGCACAACCTTTGTAACTTTGAGAAAACAAGATAGCATTAGAATTTCTGCAGTTTCTGCAGCACTGAAGATTAGTGCTTTCAACTCCATCAGAAAATAGCTCACTGTAAAATTATTAGCTTCTTTGGCATGTCCGACATTGTTTACAAATATATTCATAGCCTTCATTTGGGCTAATAATTTCCGTGGGGGCTAGTTGTTACTTGCTGCTATTGACATTGTCATCAATAGGTGGCAGGAAGAGTGAAGAATGGGAATATTAAGAGTTTTCAAAATTACATAGAATAGAGTCAGAGGAAGACATACTTCTGTGTTTCCATTGAGACTTGGCCTTACCATTTTCCATCTCCTATCAGTTGCCCTTCTGGAGTCCATTGCCTGCCAAATAAGGGATGCATTATTACAAAAATGGTAGAAATAACATATGGAAATGAAATGTTAGTCTTTGTTGCTTTATTTTGATTCAGTCTATCTTTTATTGACTCAAATAGATATGTGAATATTATAACTCTTTGTTGTTGTTCAGTCACTAAGTCATGGGTGACTCTTTGTGATCCCATGAACTGCAACATGGCAGTCTTCCATGTCCTTCACTATCTCCTGGAGTTTGCTCAAACTCATGTCCTCTAAGTCCGTGTGGCATATAACCCCCTGTAGCCCCTTTCTCATCTTCCCCTCAATGTTTTCTAGCATCAGGACCTTTTCCAATGAGTTGGCTGTTCACATCAGGTGGCCAAAGTATTGGAGCTTCAGCTTCATCATCAGTCCTCCCAAAGAATATTCAGGGTTGATTATTATAACCCTAAAACATAAATAATATGTACATTATAAATTTTTTCTATTATCACAATAAAAATAATTATAAATATTATGAATGTTTATACACTACAATTATGCAAAATTTAAAGGACAGCTTTCCATAATGAGATATTTATTCAAATATTCCTAAAATATATCTGATAAATCACAGAAAAAAATGGAAAATCTCAACATAAGAATAAATTTTAAAAAAAAATACACTCTTGCAGTGTCTCTTGAGAAGTTTGCAAATATTTAATAAATGTGAATATAATCTATAATCACCTAAAATTTGATTAATTTTGATTTAAAAATAGCAATTTAATAGCAAATTTATTTAGTATTTGCTACATAGGTTTGTTTTTAAATTAATTAATTTATTTTAATCAGAGGCTAATTACTTTAAAATATTTCAGTGGATTTTGCAATACATTGACATGAATCAGCCATGGGTGTACATGTGTTCCCCAACCTAAATACCCCTCCCACCTACCTTATAGTACACATTTAATACTATATGTTATCATATCCTATTACTAAATATGATATAGGTGTTCCAATCAGGAATAAACATAATCTGCAATTATGGCTTTCATTTATTTCAATAAGCTTTTTACTGCTGAGTAAACTTGAATGGCATATCTGACATAACTCTGGTAGTGTCACATTGTCCCATGTGGTGAGATGTGACAATTTCTGTAGTTTCTTTTTTATGTACTCCTCCTTCCCCAAACACTTATGATTTCTAACATTTGTAAGTATCCTTCCATTAGAAATGCCCTACCTTAAAACTCAGTAACTACTGACCAACTGAAAGTTAAATGTAAGAAAAAAAAAACAAACTTTGAATTCTACTAAGCATAAAGAGAAATATTGTATAGGAACCTGGAATGTTAGGTCCATGAATCAAGGCAAATTGGAAGTGGTCAAACAAGAGATGGCAAGAGTGAACACTGACATTCTAGGAAGCAGCGAACTAAAATGGACTGGAATGGGTGAATTTAACTCAGATGACCATTATATCTATTACTGCAGGCAGGAATCCCTCAGAAGAAATGGAGTAGCCATCATGGTCAACAAAAGAGTCTGAAATGCAATAGTTGAATGCAATTTCAAAAACGACAGAATGATCTCTGTTCGTTTCCAAGGCAAACCATTCAATATCACAGTAATCCAAGTCAATGCCCCAGCCAGTAATGCTGAAGAACCTGAAATTGGATGGTTCTATGAAGACCTACAAGACACTTTAGAACTAACACCCAAAAAAAGATGTCCTTTTCATTATAGGAGACTGGAATGCAAAAGTAGGAAGTCAAGAAACACCTGGAGTAACAGGCAAATTTGGCCTTGGAATGTGGAATGAAGAGAACAAAGACTAATAGAGTTTTGCTGAGAGAACACACTGGT
>SJYX01024176.1:305865-325951 GCA_006410675.1 Oreotragus oreotragus
CAAATTTGCCTGTTACTCCAGGTGTTTCTTGACTTCCTACTTTTGCATTCCAGTCCCCTATAATGAAAAGGACATCTTTTTGGGGTGTTAGTTCTAAAAGGTCTTGTAGATCTTCATAAAACCATTCAACTTCAGCTTCTTCTGCATTACTGGTTGGGGCATAGACTTGGATAACTGTGATACTGAATGGTTTGCCTTGGAAACGAACAGAGATCATTCTGTCGTTTTTGAGATTGCATCCAAGTACTGCATTTCGGACTCTTTTGTTGACCATGATGGCTACTCCATTTCTTCTGAGGGATTCCTGCCCACAGTAGTAGATATAATGGTCATCTGAGTTAAATTCATCCATTCCAGTCCATTTTAGTTCACTGATTCCTAGAATGTCGATGTTCACTCTTGCCATATCTTATTTGACCACTTCCAATTTGCCTTGATTTATGGACCTGACTTTCCAGGTTCCCTTGCAGTATTGCTCTTTACAGCACCGGACCTTGATTCTATCACCAGTCACATCCACAGTTGGGTATTGTTTTTCTTTGGCTCCATCCCTTCATTTATTCTGGAGTTATTTCTCCACTGATTTCCAGTAATGTGTTGGGCACCTACTGAACTGGGGAGTTCCTCTTTCAGTATCTTATCATTTTGCCTTTTCATACTGTTCATGGGCTTCTCAAGGCAAGAATACTGAAGTGGTTTGCCATTCCTTTCTCTAGTGGACCACATTCTGTCAGACCTCTCCACCATGACCCGCCTGTCTTGGGTGGCCCCACAGGGCATGGCTTAATTTCATTGAGTTAGACAAGGCTCTGGTCCTAGTGTGATTAGATTGACTAGTTTTCTGTGATTCTGATTTCAGTGTGTCTGCCCTCTGGTGCCCTCTTGCAACACCTACTGTCTTACTTGGGTTTCTCTTACCTTGGACACGGATATCTCTTCACAGCTGCTCCAGCAAAGTGCAGCTTCTGCTCCTTACCTCAGATGAGGTGTATCTCCTCACTGCCACCCCCCCAACTTTGAACGTGGAGTAGCTCCTCTAGGCCCTCCTGTGCCCAAGCAGCCACACTTCCTTGGGTGTGGTGTTGCTCCTCCTGGCCCATGCCCTTAGCCTCGGGCGTGGGGTAGCTCCTCCCAGCCGCCACCCCTGGCCTCAGATGTGGGGTAGCTCCTCTCAGCTGCTCCTTTGCTGTACTAGCCAGGCACATAACCACAATGCTATGATCATTCACCTTGAGCCAGACGTCCTGGAGTGGGAGGTCAAGTGGGCCTTAGGAAGCATAACTATGAACAAAGCTAGTGGAAGTGATGGAAGTCCAGCTGAACTATTTCAATTCCTAAAAGATGATGGTGTGAAAGTGCTGCACTCAATGTGCCAGCACATTTGGAAAACTCGGCAATGGCCACAGGACTGGAAAAGGTCAGTTTTCATTCCAATCCCAAAGAAAGGCAATGCCAAAGAATGTTCAAACTACTGTACAATTGTGCACATTTCATGTGCTATCAAAGGAATGCTCAATATTCCCCAAGCTAGGCTTCAGCAGTATGTGAACTGAGAAGTACCAGATGTTTGAGCTGGATATAGAAAAGGCACAGAAATCAGAGATAAAATTGCCAACATCCATTGCATCATAGAAAAAGCAATGGATTCCAGAAAAGGATCTACTTTTACTTCATTGACAACACTAAAGTCTTTGAGTGTGTGGATCACAAGAAACTGTGGAAAATTCTTCAAGAGATGAGAATACCAGAGCATCTCACCTGCCTTCTGAGAAAGTTGCATGCAAGTCAAGAAGCAAAAATTAGAATCAGACATGGCAAAATAGACTGGTTTAAATTGGGAAAGGGGTACATCAGGCTGTATAGTGTCACCCTGTTTATTTAACTTATATACCAAGTACATAATGTGAAATGTCACACTGGCTGAAGCACAAGCTGTAATCAATATTGTTGGGAGAAATATCAATAATGTCAGAAACACAGATGGCACCACCCTTATGGCCAAAAAAAAAAAAAAAATGAAGAGTAACTAAAGAGCCTCTTGATGGAGGTGAAAGAGAGTGAAAAACTTGGCTTAAAACTCAACATTCAAAATACTAAGATCATGACATCCACTCCCATCACTTCATTGCAAAAAAATGGGAGAACAATGGAAACAGTGACAGACTTCATTCTTGGGGGTTCCAAAATTACTGCAGATGGTGACTGTAGTCATGAAATTAAGACACCTACTCCTTGTAAGAAAAACTATGACAAACCTAGATAGTGTATTAAAAATCAAAGACATTATTTTGCCAACAAAGATCCATATAGTCAAAGCTCATGTATAGATATGAGGGTTTGAGGGTGAAGAAGGTCGAATTCTGAAGAACTGATGTTTTTTAATTGTGATATTGGAGAAGACTCTTGAGAGTTCCTTGGACTGCAAGGAGATCAAACCAGTCTATCCTAAAGGAAATCAGTCCTGAATAGTCTTTGGAGAACTGATGCTGAATCTGAAGCTCCAATACTTGGCCACCTGATGCGAAGAGCCAACTGATTAGAAAATACTGTGATGACGGAAAAGATTAAAGGCAGGAGGAGAGGGGATGATGGAGAATGAGATGATTGGATGGCATCACTGACTCAATAGACATGAGTTTGAGCAAGCTCCGGGAGTTAGTGAAGGACAGGGAAGCTTGGGTGCTGCAGTCCCACGGGGTCACAGAGAGTCAGACACGATTGAGGAACTGAACAAGAACAAAGCAATATATTGTTTGTGAAGTAGTTAAGCAGAGGGGACAGCACATCGAAATGCTAATTAATGTTAACATAATTTATAATTAAAAATTCAGCTTACAATTGATGGAATACTGCTGGCTTTCAGCTATGATATCAGTGGTTTCTGAACAAAGTAAACTTTTAAGGAAATATGGATACTACTTGATAGGAAAAAATAATTTATTTTATTCTTTAAACTTTGAATTGCTAATTGGAAAAATAGATAACTTTCCCATTGATTGAAAGTAATTTTTTTCTAACAACTTAATAAAGTAGGCATATGTAAGTTCTCAGAGAATAACAAAATTAACTTTAAAAGAACATTTAATATACCCTTAATAAACTGAATCCCTAACTTTTCCATTATCTCCTTTTCCTGAGAATCAACAGACATGGAGTCGCATTTTTTATTCCATGGGCCATTACATTTTTCAGAGACTGCGGATTCTTTTATTGGTATCTTTTCATTTTCAGGGAAATTGTCAAAAAAATCCAAAGATTGAAGAACTAGGATGAAGTTCATAAAATGTACATGCTGCCTTCTCAAGTTTAAAGGTAAGACAACTAACATGAAATAGTAATTATTCACAAAGTCAGACTACCCTTCCTCAGGAGTGGTAATAGTGAGTGTACTTCTCATTAAGCAGATGGGTGAAATGAATTAAAAATAATATTAGACATCAGCAATGGACTTTTCCTTTTGTAAAATACATTGTGCAGTGAAAGTGTTTCTCACTTATATTTTCTAAGAGATTGAAGTCTAGAAATTTCAGTTGACTGGGCAAATTCATAAAGCTTGTAGTCTTGTTACAACAAGTTCTCACACTTGCCCTGCCCTGCTGCCCTGAAGACAACCATTGTCTTTGCCTTGGAGTACACAGTGCTTCTTCCACCATGCCATGTTATCTCCGCAAAACAAGAAATTCTTGCCTCTGTTGAGACACCCAGTTACTTTCAAAGTTTAAAATGTATCAGAAATATTCTTTGTTGGTGAAAAGCATTTCTTTTTGGTTTAGTATGTGGGGAAAATAGCTAGCAAAGGCATTATCTTTTCTCACATAATAATTATTGGTATATATTCTTAACTTATCGCCATCCATCTAATTACTGGTTACTGATATATATGTTGAGGCTACTAATCACCACTCCTTAATAATTAGCTATGAAATGAAAGAAAACAGAAAGAATGAGGAAAAATAAACTCAGAGTCTTTTGTTGGTAGGTAACTCATTTATTTTGACAAGGACAGTTTAATTTTAACAACTGGCTTAATCAGCCTTAAAGCTGACTCACTCAGGGAATACTGAAGAGAAAGCCAGAATTATCAACTTAAGGGCAGAAAAGGTCTTCACTGCCTTGTGATGGAAGACAGAATGTTTATTGTCTCTGTGTCTTTGATAATAGAGTTTTTCAGACTAACAATCAAAACATTTAGTAAAATGTATTATTTCTTTCCTCTCATTCTAAGTTTGGACAATTCCCTAGTCTATTTCTGGTATTTACCTTACTCTCTTGGTTATAGTAAAGGCTCCAGGTCCTAACTGACTAGAAGATATTTACTTGCTGTCTTTTATCTGGATGATAAAATAAATCATAAGGCAATGCAAAGGGGACTGCTTGGTATTGCATTACACAAGACAATAGAAGAACAAATTGGCCTGCTTCATTTCAAACTAAATTTATATGAAATGCTATTATAAATGCCTCTAAAGGTCATCACTTCAGTCGCACATCATGTCTAACTATTTGTTACCCCATGGACTGCAGTACCCCAGATTTCCCTGTCCACCACCAACTCATCGAGCTTGCTCATGCTCATGTCCATTGAGTTAATGATGCCATCCAACCATCTCATCCTCTGTCATCCCCTTATGCTCAGGCCTTCAATCTTTCCCAGCATCAAGGTCTTTCCCAATGAGTCTTTTATTTCCATCAGGTGGCCAAAGTATTAGAGCTTCAGCTTGAGCATCAATCCTTCCAATGAATATTCACGATTGATTTCCTTTAGGATGGACTGGTTTGATCTCCTTGCAATCCAAGAGACTCTCAAGAGTCTTCTCCAACACCACAATTCAAATATGGGGTGGGAGGTGGGAGGAGGGTTCAGGACTGGGAACTCATGTACACCCGTGGCTGATTCATGTCAATGCATGGCAAAACCAATATAGTATTGTAAAGCAAAATAAAGTAAAAATTAAAATTAAAAAAATAAAAGCATCGTTCTTCAGTGCTCAGCTTTTTTTATAGTCCAACTCTCACATCCATACATGATTACTGGAAAAACCAGTTTTGATTGGACAGATCTTCTTTGGCAAAATAATGTCTCTGCTTTTTAATATGCTGTCTAGGTTTGTCACAGCTTTTTTTGTTCTTCCAAGGAACAAGTGTCTTTTAATTTCATGGCTGCAGTCATGATCTGCAGTGATTTTTGGAAACCCCCCCCCAAAAAAATAAAACTGTCTCTCACTGTTTTCATTGTTTCCCATCTATTTGCCATGAAGTGATGAGAAAAGAGTCTTTCTAACACCACAGTTCAAAAGCATCAATTCTTCAGCGCTCAGCCTTCTTCATAGTCCAACTCTCACATCCATACATGACTACTGGAAAAACCATAGCCTTGACTAGATTTAGGACCTTTCTTGGCAAAGTAATGTCTCTGCTTTTCAATATGCTATCTAGGTTGGTCATAACTTGTCTCTTATACACATCTAGATGTGTATAAGAGACAGGGGTTGGAAAGATCTCCCAAAGGAGGAAATGACAACCCACTCCAGTATTCTTGCCTGGAGAATCCCGTGGACAGAAGAGTCTGGTGGGCTACAGTCCACGGGGTCACGCGAGTCAGACACAACTTGGTGACTAAACCACCACTATCAATTGTTTAGTGTAGACAGAGTTATCAGGATAAGATAAAGTGACAGAGAGGTGATAGGGAGGTGAGAGGTCTGAATATTAGGAAAATGTAAGAGTAATGGTGAATGCAGTCAGAAAGACAAAAATCGGAGCCTGAAGAATCCAAGAAACAATGAAGGACTGAGATAGCAACAAGTAGGGAAAGTGAGATTATAGCATGGTTATAAAAAAAGATGACCACAGGTATGTAGCAGAACAATCCTGAACGACTCACCTTGCTTTCTAAGGTTTTACTTCATCCATGGTAAAAGCACAAATTTGATCAATATATTTGGAAATTCTGTTATATACCAGGCCTTTGTCCATCCTTGAAGACCCAAATCTAGTAATCCATGGTCACTGTCTTTAAGGAGGCTCAGATGATTGGATAGTATAAAATCTGATGTTCTAGGATTTAAAATATAAATGCATAATTTTATTCAATAAAAGAGATCTAGTTTATTTCTAATGTCTACTAGGTTTGCAAAGTGAGAAGTATTATATTAAAGTGTTAGAGCTTTCAAGTCAAGTCAGGCCTTTATTAAAACTCTGGCTCAGTCACTCACTCACTGGTAGACACCTAATTTTTGTTGATTTCTTGTTTCTTCCTGTGGAGGATAAGAATAATAATGGTTCCCATCTAATAAATAGGGCTTCCTTGGTGGCTCAGGAGATAAAGGGTCCACCTGCCATTCAAGAGACTGGGTTTGATCCCTGGGTAAAGAAGATCAACTGAAAATAGGAGTCGCTACCCACTCCAGTATACTTGCCTGGAGAATTCCATGGATAGAGGATCCTGGTGGGCTACAGTTGATGGGGTCACAAAGAGTCTGACTCGACTGAACAAGCACTTTTAGCTTTCTAATGAGTAAACTATATGTGAGTTATTTATTCTTTTCCCTCTAGTTTTCTGATTATTCAATATTATTCTAGTTCACAGGCCAGTAATTTATTCTCAAGCATTGAATTGATATTTGTTGAATAGAATTTTGGGGAAAATTAAGTAATACAATAAAATAAGTTGAATGGTTCTATGACGACCTGCAAGACCTACTAGAATTAACACCAAAAATTATGTATTTTTCATCATAAGGGACTGGAGAGCAAAGGAAAAAGTCAATAAATACCTGGAGTAACAGGCAAGTTTGGCCTTGGAGTACAAGAAGAAGGAGGACAAAGACTAACAGAGTTTTACCAAGAGAACACATTGGTCATAACACTCTCCTCCAACAACAGTAGAGACAACTCTAAACATGGAATAACCAGATGGTCAATACCAAAATCTAATTTATTATAATCTTTGCAGCCGAAGATGAAGAAGCTCTATACAGTTATCAAAAACAAGATCAGGAGCTGACTGTGGCTCAGATCATGAACTCTTATTTGAAAACTTCATACTTAAATTGAAGAAAGGAAGGAAAACAACTGACATTCAAATATGACCTAAATCAGATACCTTACAAAAGGAAAGATATACCCAACTGAATGCAGAGTTCCAAAGAATAGCAGGAGAGATAAGAATGCCTTCCTCAAAGATCAATGCAAAGAAATAGAGGAAAATAATAGAATGAGAAAGACTAGTGATCTCTTCAAGAAAATTAGAGATGCCAAGGGAACATTTCATGCAAAGATGGGCACAATAAAGCAAAGAAAGTATGTGGACCCAACAGAAGCAGAAGATATTAACAAGAGGTAGCAAGAATACACAGAAGAGCTATACAAGAAAGATCTTACAGACTCAGTTAAGTTCAATCGCTCAGTCATGTCTGACTCTTTGCGACCCCATGAATCACAGCTCATCAGGCCTCCCTGTCCATCACCAACACCCGGAGTTCACTCAGACTCACGTCCATCGAGTCAGTAATGCCATCCAGCCATCTCGTCCTCGGTCATCCCCTTCTCCTCCTGCCCCCAATCCCTCCCAGCATCAGAGTCTTTTCCAATGAGTCAACTCTTCGCGTGAGGTGGCCAAAGTACTGGAGTTTCAGCTTTAGCATCATTCCTTTCAAAGAAACCCCAGGGTTGATCTCCTTCAGAATGGACTGGTTGGATCTCCTTACAGTCCAAGGGACTGTCAAGAGTCTTCAACAACACAGTTCAAAAGCATCAATTCTTCGGCGCTCAGCTTTCTTCACAGTCCAACTCTCACATCCATACGTGACTACTGGAAAAACCATAGCCTTGACNCTCCTGAGAACTCTGTATGCAGTCAGGAAACAACAGTTAGAATTGAACGTGAAACAACAGATTGGTTCCAAATTGGGAAAGGAGTGTGTCAAGGCTGTGTATTGTCACCCTGCTTATTTAACTTATATACAGAGTACATTATGCAAAGTGCTGGGCTGAATGAAGCACAAGCTGGAATCAAGATTGCCAAGATCTGGTCCCATCATTTCATGGCAAATAGACAGGGGAAAAATGGAAACCTAAAACTATTTTTGGGAGCTCCAAAATCACTCCAGATAGTTATTGCAGCCATGAAATTAAAAGACTCTTGCTCTATGGAAGAATAGCTGTGACAAACCTAGACTGTCTACTAAAAAGCAGAGACATTAGCTTGCCAAAAAAGGTCCATCTAGCCAAAGCTTTGGTTTTTCCAGTAGTCATGTATGGATGTGAGAGTTGAACCATAAAGAAAACTGACCAACAAAGAACTGATGCTTTTGAGCTGTGGTGTTGGAGAATACTCTTCAGAGTCCTTTACGCTGCAAGGAGATCAGTCCTGAATATTCGTTGGAAGGACTGGTACTGAAACTGAAACCCCAATACTTTGGTCACCTGATGGGAAGAACTGACTCATTAGAAAAGACCCTGATTCTATGAAAGATTGAAGGAGAGAGGAAAAGGGCATGATAGAGAATGAGATGGTTGGATGGTATCACTGACTCGATGGATATGGGTTTGAGTAAGCTCCAGGAGTTGGTGATCGACAGGAAACCCTGGTGTACAGCAGTCCATGGCATCACAAAAATTGGATATGAGTGAGTGACTGAACTGAACTTCCTCTTGAATCCAGCTTGTGCTTCATCCATCCTGGCATTTTTTCATGATGTACCCTGCATTTAAGTTAAATAAACAGGGTGACAATATACAGCCTTGACGTACTCCTTTCCCAATTTGGAACCAGCTTGTTGTTCTATGTCCAGTTCTAACTGTTGTTTCTTGATCTGCATACAGATTTCTCAGGATGAAGATAAGGTGGTCTGATATTCCCATTTCTTGAGGAATTTTCCACATTTTGTTATGATCCAGTCAGTCTTTTGCATAGTCAATAAAATAGAAATAGATAGAACTAGATTTTTTTCTGGAGTGTTTGCTTTTTTTGATGGTCCAACTGATGTTGGCCATTTGATCTCTCATTCTTTTGCCCTTTCTATATCCAGCTTGAACATCTGGAAGTTCACAGTTCATGTACTGTTGAACCCTGGCTTGGAGAATTTTGAGCATTACTTTGCTAACATATGAGATGAGTGCGAATGTTGGGTAGTTTGAACTTCTTTGTCATTGCTTTTCTTTGAGATTGAAATGAAAACTGACCTATTCCAGTCCTGTGGCCACAGCTGAGTTTTCCAAATTTGCTGATATATTGAGTGCAGAACTTTCACAGCATTGTCTTTTAGGATTTGAAATAGTTCAGTGGAATTCCATCATCTCCACTAGCTTTGTTTCCAGTGATGCTTCCTAAAGCTCACTAGGCTTTGCATTCCAGGATGTCTGGCTCTAGGTGAATGATCACACCATTGTGGTTATCTGGGTCATTATGAATTTTGTGTATTGTGCATCAGTGAATTCTTGCCACCTCTTGTTAATATCTTCTGCTTCTGTTAGGTCCATACCTACCTTTTCTGTCCGTTTTTGTGCCCATCTTCGCATGAATGTTCCCTTGGTATCTCCAGTCTTTCCCATTCTATTGTCTTCCTCTATTTATTTGCACTGATCACTGAGGAAGGCTTTCTTATCTCTCCCTGCTATTCTTTGGAACTCTGCATTCAAATGAGTATATCTTTTCTTTTCTCATTTGCCTTTAGCTTCCTTTGTTTTCCCAGCTATTTGTAAGGACTCAGACAACCATTTTGCCTTTTTGCATTTCTTTTTTGGGGGGTATGGTCTTGATCCCTGCCTCCTGTACAATATCACAAACCTCCATCCAAAGTTATCAGGAACTCCATCTATCAGATCTAATCCCTTGAATCTACTTGTCACTTCCACTGTATAATCATAAGGGATTTAATTTAGGTCATACCTGAGTGGTCTAGTGGTTTTCCCTACTTTCTTACATTTAAGATTGATTTTGGAAATAAGGAGTTCATGGTCTAAGCCACAGTCAGCTCCCGGTCTTGTTTTTGCTGACTGCACAGAACTTCACCATCTTCAGGTGCAAAGAATATAATCAACTTAATTTCAATATTGACCATCTGGCGATGTCCATGTGCAGATTCTTTCTTTGTGTTGTTGGAAGGGGGTGTTTGCTATGACCAGTGCATTCTCTTGGCAAAACTCTGTTATTATTTGCCCTGCTTCATTTTGTATTCCATGGCCAAATTTGCCTGTTACTCCAGTTATTTCCTAACTTCATACTTTTGCATTCCAGTCCCCTATAATGATTAGGACATCTTTTTTGGGTATTACTTCTAGAAGGTCTTGTAGATCTTCATAGAACCATTCAACTTCAGGTTCTAGAATCAGCATTTGTGGTTGGGGCATAGACTTGATTTACTGTAATACTGAATAGCTTGCTTTGCAAATGAACAGGGATCATTCTGTCATTTTTGAGACTACACCAAAAAACTGCATTTCAGACACTTTTTGTTGACTATGAGGGCTACTCCATTTCTTCTAAGGAGTTCTTATCCACAGTAGGAGATATAACGGTCATCAGAATTAAATTCACCCATTCCAGTCCATTTTAATTCACTGATTCCTAAAATGTCATCATTCACTCTTGCCATCTCCTGTTTGACCACTTCCAGTTTGCCTTGACNTACTCCATTTCTTCTAAGGAGTTCTTATCCACAGTAGGAGATATAACGGTCATCAGAATTAAATTCACCCATTCCAGTCCATTTTAATTCACTGATTCCTAAAATGTCATCATTCACTCTTGCCATCTCCTGTTTGACCACTTCCAGTTTGCCTTGACTCATGAACTTAACATTCCAGGTTCCTATGCAATATGTTTTTTTTACAGTGTGGGATGTTGCTTCCATCACAAGTCACATTCACAGCTGGGCATTGTTTTTGTTTTGGCTTTGTCTTTTCATTCTTTCTGGAGTTATTTCTCCACTCTTCTCCAGTAGCATATTAGGCACCTACTGACCTTGGGAGTTCATCTTTCAGTGTCCTATATTTTTGCCTTTTCATACTGTTCATGGGATTCTCAAGATAAGAATACTGAGGTGGTTTGCCATTCCCTTCTCCAGTGGGCCACATTTTGTCAGAACTCTCCACCATGACCCATCCATAATGGGTTGCCCTACATGGCATGGCTCATTGTTTCTTTGAGTTAGACAAGGCTGCTGTACATGTGATTAGATTGGTTAATTTTCTGTGATTTTGGTTTTATTCTGTGTGCCTTCTGATGGAGAAGGCTAAGAGGCTTATGGAAGCTTCCTGATGGGAGAGACCTACTGTGGGGGAAACTGGGTTTTGTTCTGATGGGTGGGGCCATCTTCAGTAAATCTTTAAACCAATTTTTTGTTAATGGATGGGATTGTGTTCCTTTCCTGTTGTTTGACCTGAGACCAAACTATGGTGAAGGCAATGAAGAAAATGCCAACCTCCTTCAAAATGTCCCATACACACCTGCTGCACTCAGTGACCTCGACCTGCAGCAGGCCACTGCCAACCCTGGAGACTCCTGGACACTCACAGATATGTCTGGGTCCATCTTTTGGAGGTTCAATACTCCTTTCTCCTGAGTCCTGGTGCACACAAGTTTCTGTTTGTCCCTTCCAAGAGATTGTTTCCCTAGTCCTCTGTAAGTTCTGGTGGCTCTATGATGTAGTTAATGGCGACCTCCTCTAAGAGAGCTTATGCCATACCCAGGTCTATTGCACCCAGAGCCCCTGCCCCTGTGGCAGGCCACAGCTGATCCGTACCTTCTCAGGAGACACTCAAACACTCAAAGCCAGGTCTGGCTCAATATCTGTGGGGTCTTCTGGTGTGCACAAGGTTTTGTTTGAGCCCTCTGAGCATCTCTGGCAGGTATGGAGTTTGATTCTAAACATGATTTCGCCCCTGCTACCATCTTTCTGGGGCTTCTCCTTTGCCCTTGGATGTGGGGCATCTTTTTTTGTGGGATCCAACATTATCCTGTCAATGGTTGTTCAGCAGCAACTTGTAATTTTGGAGTTCTCACAGGAGAAGATGAGCTCTTGTCCTTCTACTCTACCTTTTTTTGAATAAATGTCATAAACTTTGAGTGTTAAGTCATGTTGTTAAGAATACACAGACAGGAAGAAGGAGAAAGCTAATGTATCAATCAATCAATAAATCAGTAAATAAGACCCCCCCACCTCAAGTTGGTGATAGAACATACCCAGTGGATTTACCATGCAGCCTGAAATACAAGAGACCATCAAGAGATTCTTCAAGTTTAGGGAACCAGTGTGCCCTTTCCAAGGCTCCTAGGCAAGGTGGTAAGAATAAATCTTGTAATATATTCATGATTATACATTTGTGTAACCTTTGCAATTTTAATCAGTCAATTCTACTGAATTGCCCTACTTCAGCTTCATCAGATTTTCCCTTGTGATCATGAAAAGTAACTGTGGGTATTACTGATATCTTTCTAAGGGAAGGTTAGTTGGGAATACACTTAACTAGGCTTTAAAGAGACAGATATGATCTTATAAACTAAGGTATTACAAGCTGCCCTAATGTAGGACAGTTTTCTGGGATAATGTCTATCATCCATTGTACCAACTTGTATTATATATGTACTACCTTAGGACTTCTGGTATAAGCCAGAATCATAGAATCAAGTGGCCATATTGTATGCACGCAGCACCACATATAGAGCAATGTGGATAGTGTAGCTAAAACAAGGTTTGACATGTTTGGAGCAAGAAGCTTGTTTATGAAAAATCCTTCTAATAATCAGGTCAAAAATGTACAAGCAGACAGTTGGAATACCCTATCACTATCACAGTGCTTCACACATAGCAGGAAATTTAGCATTTATTGAATTATTATTTTTCAAATTTAGAGAATTTTAAAAGATTTTCTTGATGAAGCTGCTAGTCCAATTATAAATGGAATTCATATTAAACGTTCTCTGTTACAAATTAGACAGGCAAGAAATCTCCCACCAACTAAATGTTTGCTATGTCAGGATGGGTGTGTGATCTTCAATGAGCAACATAGCAGGAAAACATGCAATAAAGAATTGAATGCTATATTTGGGTTAACAGTACTTTTCAAAAAGCTATAACATGAAATTTTTGTCAACTTTATAGTTTTGGGAATGACATTGTAAAGGTTGCCCATTATACAGTGTTAACAAAATTGTATTTTATTTCTAAGACTATAGCATCTGGCCCCCGTAACACACATGAACACATAAATGTAAACATGGATGAGCATATCATTATTCTGTTAATGCATCTGTGATGTTGAATCAGAAGTTGAACTATAATACTTGATGACTATCCTTAAGTTTCCTTTTGTTAACATAATCATATTTCTTATAAGGCAAACTTTCTAAGTCTCCAATTCTCAAACTCTGTTGAAAAGTGTCACTAAAGAAGGATTTGCCGAAAACAAAAAATCAAATTATTGCTGACTACTAATAGTGTATATATATATATATATAAAGTTCAGAATTTCTTTGAAAATTTAAAAAGGTACCAGTGAATATAAAAATAATGTCATCTTACCACAGAAATATTGGAAAAATTGGTTTAACTTTAGTTCTTAACACATTATAAATATTAATACTCTTTGTAAGGTATATGGTTTCTAAATACCAAAAGAAAATTTCTGTTTTTATAAATAAATGATCATAAACATGTTTTTCTTTTAAATCATTATGATAATAAAAATTAGAATATCTTAAACAGTTTTATATGTCATTTGCATAAGTAAATTTCAACCATAGATTATAATGTTGGAAAATGATCCTGGAATTAATGCATTTGTGCTCAGTCATCCGAAAATGTGAATTTATTTTCTAATATCCATATCAGATTTTCATTTAGCCACATATATTGTCTTCAGTAATAAAAATGTTATAAAATTGTTAGCAACAGTTATTTGACTTTCTTTCTCAACAATGGTCCATGGCTCTCCACTATCTAAACAATATACACTAGTTAAGATCAAACTATTTAATATCATATACCTCATTCATTACAGAAGATAAGGTGGTTGGGTGGCATCAACGACTCAGTGCGCACGAGTTTGAGCAAACTCTGGGAGTTGGTGATGGACAGTGAGGCCTCGCGTGCTGCAGTCCATGGGGTGGCAAAGAGTCGGACACCACTGAGCGACTGAACTGACTGACTTCATCCACAAATCATTTCCAGACAAATTGCTTTCCTTTAGAACTAACTTCGACTTTGTTAACATTTTACTTTGCTAACATTTCCCTTGTTAACATTTTTAACACAAATTCTACTCATGAAATACTAACCCAAATTTTAATCTTAATCATAAGAGCTAGAAGCCAACTTTACTTTTTCTTAATCTTATTTCATTATATTATCATCAGAAACATTGATATTTCATAGTATGAATCATATTTAAATCATGTTTGTAAGTAAAAGTTTTAATTTTTTTGCAAAATCATATATATTTTAAATCAATTACTTTGTATTTAGAAATATACTATGAATTCTACATTCTGTACATTTATTTTATTATTTAGGGAGAAATTGAAATATTTCAATTAAAATTATTTTTCAATATGTTTATATGCTACAATTTTTATTAATTAATTATATTAATTAATTATTAATCTTATAATTCCAGAGCTTATTCATTATTTCTATTCCAAGTCTTTGAATGTATTCTTTTATTATTATCTGAAACTTTTTCTTATGATTTGCTTTTTGGTGTCAAAATAATTCCTATTAATGGTGCAGAAATATATTAAAATTTTATTGTGTGATATGGTACATTTTTAATTATATATACTGCATTATTGAGTTTATTCATGATAGGAAAGAAGTTCTGCTTTCACTGGTATTCTAACTGTCTGCTCTTACCTTTTTTTGCTGATTATTAGAAGGATTTTCCATAAACAAGCTGCTTGCTCTTGTTTTAGCTTCACTACCTACATAATTCTATATGTGGTTCTGGGTACACACAATATGGCCACTTGATTCTATGATTCTGGCTTATACCAGAAGTCCTGAGGTGGTACATATATAAGTTGGTACAATGGGTGATAGACTTTTCCCAGAAAACTGTCCTACATTGGGGCAGCTTGTAATATTTAGGTAGTTTTCTTCTACTTGATGTCTGTTTTATTATTGGACTTAAATATCTACTAATTCTCAGTACCATTATGAATCATATGATAGAAATAAAAGATTTTATGGTACTAAGAACCAGTAGGCATTTTAGTCAAATATTAAAAGAGACATGGAGTATGGAGTGGGCTTCCCAGGTGGCACAGTGGTTAAAGAATCCATTTGCCTATGCAGGAGATGCAAGGGATGTGGATTCAACTCCTGAATTGGAAAGCTCCCCTGGATTAGGAAATGGCAACCCACTCCAGTTTTCTTGCCTGGAATATTTCATGGACAAAGGATCCTGACCAGGCTACTTAATGGTCCATGGGGTCACAAAGAGTTGGACACGACTGAGAAACTGAGTAAACACACACAGAACAAGGGCCAGAAGAAAGCTACCTAAATATTTTTAAATCTTTTACTACTAGGCATCAAGATACAGTTCTCTGAGAAAGCTATGCAAGGAAAAAAAAATGATTCTAAACTTTGTAATTTGTATCTGTATCTATGAATAGATTAGGAAGAGGAGACTATGATTTGGACCTCAGTCTTAAGTCCATAGGAAAGACATGTCACATTGCACATACTGGATGGGCAATCTTTTCAATCTGGTCTACATGTGTCTGCCATTTTTTATTCCATAGTTCATAACTGTTAGGGCAAGACCACTGCAGGTTGATGGACTTTCTTAGGCATATGTTCTTTTCCCATTCCCCACCTGTGTGCTTGTGTTGTTATGATAGCTGGTTCATCTGAGCAGACTAATTCTTCCTGTTCATGTAAAGCAATGGGTGAGAAAAGAGCCTTTCCTGATCGTCAAACCTACACTTTAAATGACTGAACAAACCAGCACTGAATCGTGTGTGTGTGTGTATTAGTCACTCAGTCATGTCTGACTCTTTGTGACCCCATGTACTGTAGCCCACCAGGCTCTTCTGTTCTTGGGATTCTCCAGGCAAGAGTACTAGAGTGGATTTCCACTCCCTTCTCCATGGGATCATCCCAACCCAGGGATTGAACCTGGGTCTCCTTCATCGCCTGCAGATTCTTCACCATCTGAACCATGAGGGAAGCCCACATCAGGTGTATTCCAGCCATTTTTGAACCTTCATGATGATACCTCTTCAAGAAATCATCCCTGTCTAATTCTAAACCCTTGGCATTTCCCAAAGAATAGCAATGTCTTGTCATTCATGGTAAATACATAGGATTATCCTGATTATTTATACTGTATAATATAGAATTAAATGATAATTTATGCCAACAAGGTGACTTGTGATGAGACCTTGAGGTCACACGATATCCTTCAGACCTCTGGAGGAGAGAAGAGACAGGAGATAGAGTTCAACACAGTGAGCAGTGACTCAATCAATCATGTTAATGTTTTGAATTGTCGTAAAAACTCTGAGCACTGCAGTCCAGGTGAGCTTCCCTGGTTGACAGTCCTCTGTGAGTTTGTGATGCTGTGGTGGGGAAGATATAACAGTCTGTGACTCCACAGGGAAAGAGTGACCAGTTTGGTTTTCCCAAATTGCCCTATGTGTCTTTACCTTCAGTGGCTTCTAATTTGTATCCTGTACTTGTAATAAACATAACTATGAGGATAATTGCTTTCCATGTGATCAGTGAGTCTTTCCCTGAGGGTAGTTTGGGAAGCTAGTAATCTGCAGCTGGTATCAGAAATCTTGGGCTGACTTGGCAGTGTGGAGGACTGCCCTGTAACCTTGCAGTTGGTTAACTGTGGGTACCCATTAAGTCAAACTCTTGTAAGGAAATTCTGTTTTATTTTAAATACTTCATAATCAAATGGATAATCAAGATATGAACAGAATTTTATATTTACATTTGAATAGAATAAACTAGTAGCCCTGTAACGTTACAACTCAGTATTTTCAATTAACTAATTTNACTCTTGTAAGGAAATTCTGTTTTATTTTAAATACTTCATAATCAAATGGATAATCAAGATATGAACAGAATTTTATATTTACATTTGAATAGAATAAACTAGTAGCCCTGTAACGTTACAACTCAGTATTTTCAATTAACTAATTTCTATGACAATGTAATGATGCTTGATTTTTTATGAAAATATTTTCAAATATTAAAAAATTCCAAGTTTTGAAAAGTTCACAGTTTCTTAAGTTCATAAGTACACAAGTTCTTATGTGTAAGAACATAATTTATGATATACTTACTTTAAAATAATATATTTGACAGTTTTGATTAAGAAAAGTTTTAAAATCTTATCTGAGTAGCCAGTGTAGTTTTATTTAGTTTTTATTGATATACTAGCTAATTTTTTTGAGGTGATTCACGTGTATTCACTAGTCCTCCCATGTAACTGCCTAACTTATTTTTATAAAAATCTGATGGTGACTAGGGGCAAACTGATTCTGATAAAATCAGAATAATCACATTTACTTCTAATTGGTAACATATTAATAAGCAAACACATAAAATAATTAATTTTAAATTAAATGTGAGCTATTTAGTAAATATTGAGTTATATCTTAAATAACATTAGTGAAATAATCGGGACCTGACATGAAAACAGTATTTCTAAGAACTGCTTGTAAGAATGGCACAGAGGATCTANGCAAACACATAAAATAATTAATTTTAAATTAAATGTGAGCTATTTAGTAAATATTGAGTTATATCTTAAATAACATTAGTGAAATAATCGGGACCTGACATGAAAACAGTATTTCTAAGAACTGCTTGTAAGAATGGCACAGAGGATCTACACTCCATTTGCTATCACTTTAAGAAATGATTGAAAAACACTATAAAATAAGAAAATCTTACTTTTTGTTTAATTTCATTTTTGAAGGCAAAGGTAGTACACTTTTCCAGTAGACAAAGTAAAATGCTCGTTTTTATTTATTTTTTTAATTTATTATAATTATCATTTTACTTTACAATATTGTATTGGTTTTGCCACACATCAACATGAATCCACCATGGGAGAATGGCATTGAAACATGTATAATATCATATAAGAAATGAATCACCAGTTTAGGTTCATTTTCATTTTTGAATAATCAAATTTTCCATTTTCTAGTGGCTTTTTCAGTCTAGATGGTGATACTTTAGATCATTGTAGTGAGAAAAAGACAAATCACCTAGATGGGAAGCATTTCAAAAAATGAGCTACAGTACTTGACCCAGTGTCAAGCTGGAGTCTGGCAGCATTTTTTCTCACATTAATGATGCTAACCTTAAGTTATGATGTGAAAATGGAATATATTTCTTAATGGAGACCTGTTCTTCAGTATCACAAAAACTAGATGCTATGCAAGAGGATCAGTGGCAGTAGAGAAATGATTTTTACCCTACTGGCTTTTGGCCAAAGAGTGCTATAAGGTTAAAACCATTAAAACCAGCATTTTTTAAGGTTTTAGTTTCTCAAATAAGAATACAAAAGACTTAGCAGAAATATTTTAAGAAAAACCTTTCTTACCTTTCTTTTCTAAAATCACAGGAAATTACTAGAAGGCAAAGCAAATTGCCTCTTTAGTATAATGTTTCCTTTTGAAGCTAAAATATCCAAATATCAATAGTATGGTGGAGTAATAATTTTTCATTAGTTAAACTGAGTGTTAAAAACTCTTGCCAAACATGGCAAGATCAGAGCAGATGGAGTTAAGATGATGCAGAAACTTTTGCCTAAGATCTTGGATACATTAGCAAATAACATAACATATAAAAACTGAAATATGTTCTAGAGAATAACCAGTTCTTTTCAGAAAAAAAAAGTAGATTATAGAAGGATTATTATGCTATTTTCCATGGCATATTTTATTTTAAAAAAGTATTTTTATTCACTATGATAAAATGGAATATATTAAAATGGAAAATAGAAAAATAATGGAGTAATAAAAACAGAAAATATAATACTTAAATCAATAGCCATTTCATTAAGAAATATTCCCAATATCTTGAAATTCAAAAATATAACTTCCACATACAAAACTTTACAGTGCACTAAAACTAATTTTAAGAACCTGTTTCCAGAAGATAGTTTATACTTTTCTATTACTGTATCGTCTTTACTTATTAATATGTGTTTTCATATGTTACACTTTCATAAGTACAACATATTTTTAAGTAATGATTTCTGTGTATATTTTTATTCTGTTTTCTTGTTATTTTTAATTTGATGTTTTGCTTCACTGTTAGTTTTTTTTAAGCTGGTGGCATGTCGTCAATTATTTCTTGTTTTTTTTTTTTTTTTTTAAACAAATAATGCAGGTATTTCCCAGTCCACAAATGATTCTTAGGACACATAACAAAGTATGTTTCTTTCATGACTTCTTTCAGGACTTTTTTTCAGAGTAACATGAAAGAATTAACATTCCTATAAACATTAATAGCAAAATTTTCTCACATATAATATGTAATATGTGAAAAATTACTGTATTTAAGATTGAAGTGTTTGAAAAGCATACTGAATTTTTCTATAGACCATACTAAAGTGTTATGAATGCAATCCATCCCTGATTAACACATTAAAATGTCATATTATAAATTGTCTTCAACAGCCTAGGAATCTGCTGGCATCATTGCAAAAAAAAAAATAGCAACCTTACTTGATAAACACATTACTTGAAGAATTCAACACTCTTGGCTTTTAGAAGATTTGAAAAGCAGCCCTAGGAACAGATTTGAGACAGGAAGCAGGAGTAGAGGGTACTTGCTTTTTCCAAATTCTCAAAATGTTTGCAGAATGGGATTAAAAACTTCTAAGTGAGGTTTTGGATCAAGTTTTTCATTGGAAAAATGCTTGCAGTTTGAAGAAAATAAAAATTATCCCATGAAATTAGTAATTTTTATTATTTCTACATCTGAAAGTGTGAAGTATTTGGACTCTGAAATCCTAAGTCATTTTGTCTTTCCCCTATTGAATATGAATTTATATAGAAAGTTTTAATTCTAGAAAGTGAAAGTGAAGTCGCTCAGTCGTGTCCGACTCTTTG
>SJYX01024176.1:328322-355206 GCA_006410675.1 Oreotragus oreotragus
AAAAGTGAACACAAATATAATAGCTTCTTTTGTGCATAAATTCAATGACCTACACAGAGTTAAATCTGTGTTTATGCAAATCTTAAACTAATATACACACAACTTTTTAAGTTGTGCACATACAAACTTAGCTGTGAAAGACACAACCAGTTCTTAACACAGATGTAGCAAAGATATTACATAGTCTTTAACAACCATTCTTGTGTGACCTACATACTGTACGTAATAATGATATGGAAACTTAGATTTTTAAAAGAATTACTTCTTGTGAAACAAACTGCAGAAATGACCTTTTTGCAGACTGGCCTTAGAATGAATGTGCAGCTATTGCCATCTTGTGGTCATATGCAGGAGAAAAGCAAAACTAAAGAGAGTAGCTCTCTTCTGTTATTTGCTAAGATCAGTTGTCAGTTGAAATGAAATATTAAGACTGTAATCTATATCTTCCTTAAATTAGAGTTAAAAAAATTTTACTCATTCACAAAGTTAATGAAAATTTATACAGACCAAAATACGTTTATTAAAATATCTAATAGCTTTATTTTTTATTTTTACTTCGAGTTTTATTGAGATAATTGACATGCAGCACTAAGTGTAAAGAGTACAGAATAATTATTTGACTTGTATGCATCATGAAATAATTACCATAATAAGTTTAATGAACACCACCATTGCTTACAGATATAAAATTAAAGAAAAAGAAAATTTTCACATGTAACATACAGCAGTTTTTATAATATTATTCATGTTGTACATTGTATCCCTATTCTTTATCTTATGGAAGTTTGTACTTTGGACTACCTATGATTTTATTATTTGTTATCTCCTTGTGTGACTTCCTCTATGAAACCATCCCTGATTTTCGCTAGCATTCTTAGCTGCCAGTGTATGTAATTCCTCTGTCAGAATATCATGTTCTAAAGAAAACTGTGAACTTTGGAACCAGGTGGGACTGAGTTCTAATGCCTGCTTTAGCTGTGTGACTGGAGGCAAGACACACAACCTCTCTGAACTTCAGCTAGTGTTTTTATGAGGACAAAGCCATGATCATAATTCACAACAGGTTGCTGTGAATATGACAGGGGCTCACATGGGGCCTGGAAGTGGGGGGGGTAACTATTATTAAAGAACTAAGACGTTGGTATTTGTGCATAGTTTTTTGTTTTAGTTTTTTTGCATCTGTGAATTCCTTGAGGGAAGGAGCTGCCTATCCACCTTGGTCTTAAATACTTAGTGACCTCCCTGGCACAGGGTAAATATCCGTAGAATGCCTGCATCTTGTTCCATCCTGCCAACCAGGCTATAATTTTATGTAATTAGGGGCTGGGCATGAGACTTCTTTGTATTCCTTGCCATTTGTAACATAGAGCTTAGAGTAGCTGATTAGCATTTAAAAGATGAGTCTTTGATTGATGTGCTTAAAATTATGTGCCGTCCACTTAGTTATTCAGCTAAGTATTTATTAATGAAGTCTCACTTCAGGTACGGAGAAGGAAATGGCAACCCACTCCAGTACTCTTGCCAGGAAACTCCCATGGACGGAGGAGCCTGGTAGGCTGCAGTCCATGGGGTCACTAAGGGTCGAATACGACTGAGCGACTTCACTTTCACTTTTCACTTTCATGCATTGGAGAAGGAAATGGAAACCTACTCCAGTGTTCTTGCCTGGAGAATCCCAGGGATGGGGGAACCTGGTGGGCTGCCGTCTCTGGGGTCGCACAGAGTCGGACACGACTGAAGCGATTTAGCAGCTCATTTTCCATATTTCATAAAATTTCAACTCCTTATTTCTATTGTTGATTGCTTGATCACATTACTTATAACATTATTCTTAAATTTATGTGAAAAGTAATAGTTTTTTTTTCTTCTTCTTTCCCTCCAAATGTTGAAGTGTCCTAGGTAGTTTACTTGCAAAAAAAAGTGAGTATCTATCTGGTTGAAATAAGACAGACAAGGATTATTGTTGACTTGTGGCGCTTGACTTTGCATTTCTGTGGGGAAAATCTATCAAGTGGCCTGCCTTCAAATTTATAGATTGTTTTTCTTCCCTTGTTCGTTGCTGTCCTACTTAGAGTAAGAGATGTATGATCTGAAGGAAGTTTCCATGGCACAGTTGATGGGTGAGTCCCTCCCTATCTCTTGCAGTGGCTCACTCATTCTAAAATTAAACACAGGCAGCTCAGAGAGTTGTATAGAAGGTTGTTGCTCAGCTCAGGGGATTGTTGGCTGTGGAAACCCTTCCCCCACAGCCTGCATGTTGTGCTCAACAGTGACAGCTATGATACTGTTCCCCAGGGACACCTCCCCTCCTCATTCCTCACTCCTTCTCTGTCACTTTAAAAGATGTATCTTTCAGTTTTCCCAGGGCTTCTCAGGTTTACCTCTGGTTAGTTACAGATTCTGTGGGACAAGGTGGATGCTATCAACTAAGAAAATCCTGCCTTTGATATTTTTGACTTATAATGCATTTGTAAATGCTTTGGAATACCTAGCACTGCAAAGATACAAAATACAAGTGACTTAAGTTTTTGACACCTATGAATACATCTCACCAGAGCACAGCATCTTGGAATCAAATTTGCTGAAGCTCTGAAGCTATTGTACAGAAAATGCAGTGCTGTTAAAGAATTTGAGAATCTAAGGGTTAGCTGCAGTTCGAAAAGTGATGTTCATGATTAGTTTAACATTACTGGGACCATATTTTCTAGGTTTAAATTCCAACACTTCTGCTCCCTAACTTGGGCAAGCTGCCTGACCTCCCAACACTCATTTCAGGGGGATGTTAAAGGTGCTTAAATTCTTCTTCTGTGAGACTAGAACTTAGCATTCATGGGCATTCGATAAATGTCCTTAGTATCATGTTAGTTATTAATTATTCTTTATTCATTGCTGTGCTGGGCCTTCATTGCTACCCGGGTTTTTCTCTAGTTGCTGTGAGTGGGGGCCTACTCTCTAATTACAGTGCATGGACTTCTCATAGTGGTGGCTTCTCTTTTGTGGCACACAGTAGTTGCGGCACATGGGGCTCAGTACTTGCCGTTTCCAGGCTCTAGAGCACAGGCTCAGTAGTTGTGGGGCACAGGCTCAGTTGCTCTGTGGCATGTGGAGTCTTCCCAGATCAGGGATCGAACCCATGTCCACTGTGTTGGCAGGCAGATTCTCTACCACTGAGCCACCAGATAAGCGCCTGTGTTAATTAGTAGTAGTAGGGTTAGAATTTGTACTCAGAGTTATATTACTAGTGACCATCAAAGGTTTCTTTCCTCCTCGAATTTTATGGTTGTGATTGGTTTGACCCACATTGAGTGTCCAGCAAAGTGATTTCTGGTCCCTGTTCCTCTCCACGGAGTCTATCACTGAAGTTCCTTCTTACCCAAGGTGGCTGCTGCTGAGGCAGAGGCCACAGAGCTGATAAGACAACTTGCCATATTCAACATCCCTTGGAATTTCCAAGAAATAATTAAGGGCTGATTTTCCATGATATTGGAGACCTTGTAACTGCAGGTGAGAGATTCAGCTAAAAAGTATTGCTTATCTGACTTAGATAATGGTAACTTGCATTTATAATGTGCTTACACCACGCTGAGCACATACCAAATGATTTATGGCATTACCTTGTTTAATGGCGATAAAATCTGTATGAAGTGACAATTATTATTTCTCTTTTATTGATGAGACAGTGAGTTCTGAGAGCTTATGTAACTTGGCAGTGTCACACAATAATAAGTATCATGGGCAAAATTCAAATCCAGATTTATCTATTTGTTGAATCTACACAATACTTGAAAATGCTTCTGAGGTAATAAGATGTAATGAGAAGAATTCTTCGTTCTTTGTGCTGGGTGGGCATAATAAGAGGATATGTGTTCAGAGCTTACTGTTCTCCAGCTGCTCATTTAAGGCTCATGGAGAGACTTTTATTTCCTCGTGTTACGGATGAGGCACCTGAGGCAGAGGGGTGGCTCACCCAGGTCATGTGACCAGTGAGCCACAGAGCTGAGTTCCAAGCCCAGTCTGGCTGCTCAAGTCTACAGAGTGGTGATGATCACATTGGAGATCTGGGTTCTGTTCTCAGCCAGGGGTATTTCTGAGGCAGTTACTGGGCAACTCACTTAAAGACTCTAGGTCTTGGTCTCTTCACTTATGAATTAGTGATCCTACTTGTTCTATCCTCTTTAGAAGCTTTGTATGAGAAACAAGACACCTGCGTAGAAATGCTGTCCAAGTTTATAAAGCACTATAAACTATAACCACTTATTGTTATTAAGTCTTGTGCTATGTGTGCAAACCAATGAAATGTACATAAAATGCATGTTATAGAATCTATCTGCTACTTATATAACCTATAACCCTTCATAGAATAAACAAGTCAGCAAACAAACAAATGCATAAAACAGGCTCCCCTTTGCTGTTTTAAGCTTTGAGATGGTAAAAAAGTATACAATGAATTGAGTCTTCTCAATGTTACTGGAGCATATTTTAGGAATAAACAAGAAGCTTTGAAATAAATATAAAGATTTATATATACAAGCTCTTAATCAAAGATACAACCTGTTTTTGTAGGAAGTAATCACATTTTTAGTGCTTTTAATTTTTGTTCCGAATGGTGACTAATTTGTCATTTCTTGTCATTATTTTGCTGGAATTGGTTCATCTCAGGAAACATGGATGGATTTGATGAGTGGTAAAGCTCTTGCTCAGAATTGAGTTGTATATGTGGCAGTTAATTTATACAGTTGGGAAAGAAAAAGACAAAGTCAACAATGCATTCAAGTTAATACTGGATTCCTAAACCCATGTTTTGTTCTACCTTTGGTCTGAGTGCTGTAATCTCCTGGAAAAATGGAGAAATATTTGCAGAAATATGGAAGATGTTCATTGTTTGTTGTGGTCTACAGAGTTGGTGTGCAGCTGAAGCAAAGGGCACAGTGTGTTACTCCCAATGCTTGTGGCTCGAATTCAGGGGTCAATGCCAAGTCTTCCATTTATTTGGAATTTACTTGTACTTTGAATGTTTCTTCTTTCAGCCCACTCTCTGTCCTAATCACCCCCATTTATTCATTCCACAGATACTTATTAAACCTCATAGCATAGTGGTTAAGGGCAAGATGAAGATGAAGTACAATGTGGTGGTTTTTAGCTTTAAAGAAGGCGGTGGGGAGGAATGAAGGGAAGAAGGTAGGAACAGAGACTTAAATTTCAATGAATACCTGCTAGTTGGCAAACAGTGACTTGAATTGCTTAGTGCATCAATACTTTTTNTTTATTCATTCCACAGATATTTATTAAACCTCATAGCATAGTGGTTAAGGGCAAGATGAAGATAAAGTACAATGTGGTGGTTTTTAGCTTTAAAGAAGGCAGTGGGGAAGAATGAAGGGAAGAAGGTAGGAACAGAGACTTAAATTTCAATGAATACCTGCTAGTTGGCAAACAGTGACTTGAATTGCTTAGTGCATCAATACTTTTTAATCATAGGAACTTATGAGGTAGAAGTCTTAATCCTTATGTTCAGATGTGGAAATTAAAATGATTAAGTTTGATATTCATAGTCACTTGGTTATTCTCTATCATCGTTGACATCTCAATATGTCTTATCCTGACCTTAATGACAAGTTTAGTCTAAGCATTGTTGGTGAAAAGTAATAGAAACTTAAGTGTTTTTAAAAAATAATATATTTTTGACATTATTGCCTTGAACCAGAAAGTTCTGGGATATGCTGGCTTCAGAGGCTTCCTGAAATTTTGTCCCTTAGCTTTGTTGTCTTTGTTTAGCCTCATTCTGCAGATGGTTCTCCATGTGGTAAGTGAGAGAAGCATGACTACACACAGTTATAGGCTTACAGCATCAGCATCTCATTTTAGAGAACTGAAAAGAAAATGGGAATCTCAGAAAAATATGATGCCTCTCCCTACAAGTGGAATTTATGTATTGAGATAACATTTTGAGATAACATTGGTAAATAACAGTGTGTAAGTTTCATGTACATTGTATTTCTACTTCTGTATACACTTGCATGTGGACATCACCAGATGGTCATTTGACTACACACAGTTATAGGCTTACAGCATCAGCATCTCATTTTAGAGAACTGAAAAGAAGATGGGAATCTCAGAAAAATATGATGCCTCTCCCTACAAGTGGAATTTGTGTATTGAGATAACATTTTGAGATAACTTTGGTAAATAACAATGTGTAAGTTTCATGTACATTGTATTTCTACTTCTGTATACACTTGCATGTGGACATCACCAGATGGTCAATACCGAAATCAGATTGATTATATTCTTTGCGGCTGGAGATAGAGAAGCTCTGTGTAGTCAGCAAAAATGAGACTGGGAGTTGACTGTGGTTCAGATCATGAATTCCTTGTTACCAAATTCAGACTTAAATGGAAGAAAGTAGGGAAAACTACTAGACCATTCAGGTATGGCCTAAATCAAATCCCTTACAATTATACAGAGGGAGTGAGAAATAGGTTCAAGGGATTATATCTGATAGAGTACCAGAAAAACTATGAACAGAGGTTCATAATATTGTATAGGAGTGAGTGATCAAAACCATCCCCAAGAAGAAGAAATGCAAAAAGGCAAATGGTTGTCTAAGGAGTCCTTACAAACAGCTGAGAAAGGAAGAGAAGTGAAAGGCAAAGGAGAAAAGGAAAGATACATTGATCTGAATTCAGAGTTCCAAAGAATAGCAAGGAGAGACAAGAAAGCCTTACTAAGTGATCAATGTGGAGAAATAGAGGAAAACAATAGAATGGGAAAGACTAGAGATCTCTTCAAGAAAATTAGAGATACCAAGGGAACATTTCATGCAAAGATGGGCACAATAAAGGACAGAAGTGGTATGGACCTAACAGAAGCAGAAGATATTAAAAAGAGGTGGCCTGAATACACAGAAGAACTGTACAAAAAATATTTCATGACCCAGATAACCATGATGGTATGGTCACTCACCTAGAGCCAGACATCCTGGAATGCGAAGTCCAGTGAGCCTTAGGAAGTATCACTACAAACAAAGCTAGTGGAGGTGATGGAATTCCAGTTGGGTTATTTCAAAGCCTAAAAGATGATGCTGTGAAAGTGCTGCATTCAATATGCCAGCAAATTTGGAAAACCCAGCAGTGGCCACAGAACTAGAAAAGGTCAGTTTTCATTCCATTCCCAAAGAAAGGCAATGCCAAAGAATGTTCACACTATCATACAGTTGCACTCATTTCACATGCTAGCAACGTAATGCTCAAAATCCTTCAAACTAGACTTCAACAGTATGTGAACTTAGAACTTCCAGATGTACAAGATATATTTAAAAAGCAGAGGAACCAGAGATCAAATTGCCAACATCCGTTAGACCATAGAAAAAGTTAGAGAATTCCAGAAAAACACCTACTTCTGCTTCATTGACTGTGCTAAAGCCTTTGTATAGATCACGACAAACTGTGGAAAATACTTAAAGAGATGGGGATTCCAGACCACCTGACCTGCCTCCTGAGAAACCCGTATGCAAGTCAAGAAGTGACAGTTAGAACTGGAGTGGGAGAAATAGACTGATTCCAAATTGCAAAAGGGGTACCTCAAGGCTGTATATTGTCATCCTGCTTATTTAACTTATATGCAGAGTACATCATATGAAAGGCCGGGCTGGATGTAACACAAGCTGGAATCAAGATTGCCAGGGGAACTATCAATAACCTCAGATATGCAGATGACACCACCCTTATGGCAGAAAGTGAAGAGGAATTAAAGAGCCTTTTGATGAAGGTAAAAGAGGAGAGTGAAAAAGCTGGCTTAAAACTCAACATTCAGAATCCAAGGTCATGGCATCTGGTCCCATCACTTCATGGCAAGTAGATGGGGAAAAAATGGAAACAGTGACATACTTTATTTTTTTGGATCCAAAATCACTACAAATGGTGACTGCAGCCATGAAATTAAAGGACACTTGCTCCTTGGAAGAAAAGCTCTGACAAACCTAAATAGTATATTAAAAGTAGAGACGTGACTTTGCCTTAAAAGGTCTGTCTAGTCAAAGCTATGGTTTTTCCAGTAGTCATGTATGGATGTGAGAGTTAGATCATAAAGAAGGCTGATCACTGAAGAATTAATGCTTTTGAACTGTGGTATTGGATAAGACTCTTGTAAGTCCCTTGAACTGCAAGAAGATCCAACCAGTCAATCCTAAAAGAAATCAACCCTGAATATTCATTGGAAAGTGAAGTGAAGTCGCTCAGTCATGTCCGAGGCAAGAATACTGGAGTGGGTTACCATTTCCTTCTCCAGGGCATCTTCCTGACCCAGGGATCGAACCCAGGTCTCCCGCATTGGAGGCAGATGCTTTAACCTCTGAGCCACCAGGGAAGCCCTAGATTCATTGGAAGGACTGATGCTAATGTTGAAGCTCCAATACTTTGGCCACCTGATGCAAAGGGTTGACTAATTAGAGAAGACCCTGATGCTGGGAAAGATTGAAGGCAGGAGGAGAAGGGGACAACAGAGGATGAGATGGTTGGATGGGATCACAGACTTGATGGACATGAGTTTGAGCAAACTCTGGGAGTTGGTGATGGACAGGAAAGCCTGGCATGCTGCAATCCATGGGATAGCAGAGTCAGACACAACTGAACTGATATACTTCAGCGTGCTCACCACCAAGGTTTAGTTTCCATTTATCCCCATACAGTTGACCCTTTACAGATTTTTCTTTCTCCTCTGGTAACCCCCTAAGGAACATAGGGCTTCACATATCTTTTTGAATTAGCATTTACATTTTCTTTGGTTTAATACCGCAAAGTGAAATAACTGGATCCTATGTGGTTCTATTATTTTTGTTTTTTTGAGTAATCTTTCTTCTATTTCCCATAGTGACCATACCAGTTTACACTTCCACAAACAGTGTAGGAGTCTTCTCTCTTCTCTACGTCCTTACCAAGCACTTATTTTTTTTGCCTTTTCGATAATAGGCATTCTAATGGGTTTGCGATATCTCATTGTGGTTTTGATTTGCATTTCCCTAATAATCAGTGATTTGAACATTGTTTCATATTCCTATTGGCCATCTGTACCCTGTCTTAGGTATGTTCAGCTCCTCTGCCCATTTGTAAATTTGGTTTGTTTTTTTTGTTGTGGTTGTTGAGTTGTATGAATTCCTTACGTATTTTGGATTTTTAACCCTTTATTGAATAAATGATTTACAAATATCTTCACCCAGTCACTAGGCTGCCTTTTTGTTTTGATTTACTTTGCTGTTCAGAAGCTTTTTAAATTGGTATAGGGTCATTGGTTTATTTTTACTTTTTTTTCCTCTTGCCTGAAGAGACATATCCAGGGAGGTATTTCTAAGACTGATGTCAAAGAGCGTACTGCCTATGTTTTCTTCTCAGATTTTTATAGTTTCATGTTTTATATTCAAGTCTTTAATCCATTTTGAGTTCATTTGTGTGTATGATATGAGATGGTGGTTTAATTTTATCGATGTGACTGATTTTCCCAACACCATTTATTGAAGAGACCATCCTCTCTCCATTGTGTGTTCCTTGCTCTTTCATTGTAAATTGATTGTTCATACACGTGTGGATTTATTTCTAGGCTCATAGTTTTGTTCCAAAGATCTGTGTGTCTGTTCTTCTTCTGGTACCATGCTCTTTTGATTATTATAGCTTTTTAACATCGTTTGAAGTCAGGCTTTGCTTCCCAGGTGGCACGGTGGGAAAACAACCTGTCTGCAGTGCAAGAGACTAGGTTCAATCTCGGAAAGATCCCTGGAGGAGGGAATGGCTACCCACTCCACTACTCTTGCCTAAAGAATCCCATGTACAGTGGAGCCTGGTGGGCTACAGTTCATAGGGTCACAGTGAGTCAGATGTGATTGAAGACGCATGCTTGAAAGCAGGTGGTGGGATATCTCCAGCTTTGTTCTTGTTTTTCAGGTTTGCTTTGGTTATCTGGGGTGTTTTGAAATTTCATATAAATTTTAGGATTTTCTGTGTGACTAATCTCTGAGGTTTTGGTAGGTATTGCATTGAATCTGATTATAGACAGTCTACAACTGAATCAGCTGTAGACTGGCTTAGGTAACATGGGCTTCCCTGGTGGCTCAGATGATAAAGAATCTGCCTGCAGTGCAGGAGACCTGAGTTTGATCCCTGGTGAAGGGAATGGCTACCCGCTACAATATTCTTACCTGGAGAATTCCATAGACAGGGGAGCTGGCAGGCTACAGTATATGGGGTTGAAAAGAGTTGGGCACAACTGAGTGACTAACACTTTCACTTTAGGTAACATGGGTGTTTTAACAATGTTAATTCTTCTAATCCATGAGAATGGAATAACTTTCCAGTTTTTTTTGCGTCTTCTTTAATCTTTCAACAATATCTCATAGTTTCAGTGTACAAGTCTTTTACCTCCTTGGTTAAATTTGTTCCTAAGCATTTTATCCTTTTTTGTTGTGATGGTAAATGAGATTGTTTTCTTATTTTTTCTTTATGCTGACATATTCTTGGTGTATAGAAACACAACAGACTATTATATATTGATTTTGTACCCTGCAACTTTACTATATTTGATTATTATTTCTAATAGTTTTTTGTGGCATTATTCATAATAGACAAAAAATGGAAACAACTCAAATGCCCATCAACTGAATGGAAAAATAAAATGTGGCTTATCCATGCAATGGAATATTCTTCATCAATAAATAGCAATTAAATACCAATTTATACTACAGTATGGATGACATTTATGCTAAATCAAAGAAGCCAAATAAAAAGCCACATATTATATGATTCTGTTTACACGAAATGTTCAAAATTGGCAGTCCATAGAGACGAAAATGGATTAGTGTTGGTTTAGGGCTGGGAGGAAGTGAGAATTAGAGGTGATAGCTAAGAGGTATGGAGTTTAAGAGCCATGAACGTGTTCTAAAACTGATTGTGATGATGATCGTACATTCCTGTAAATATACTAAAGCCATTCAATTGGACACTAAATGGATGAATTACATGGTATGTAAATTATTGATATATTCCAATAAAGCTGTTAGAAAAAAAAAATCTGGATAAGAGATCTGAGTATCTGTAGAATTTTGTTCTTGAGTTCTCCAGGTGTTTCGGATACACATTAAGAATTAAAACTAATACTTTAGGTGGACCAAACTAATCCATCTCCACTGTTGTGCATATAGTTTCAGTGGCCTTTGTTTGAGAGCAATGGGTGGAAGTGGGCACAGTCAGTAATATATCTTCATAGTTCAAGAACAATTTCATTTCAGTTTAACATCAGCTAATTTGGTTTACAAGACCATTTCCATGTAAGAACTGACACTTGGTCATGGAGGTTTTGGAAATATTAAATTAATGTCAACTCAACACTGACTCAAAAATAGTTGATCAAATTTACTTTGGTAAATAGTAAAAGGAAACTAAATTTAAGACATGATCATGATAAGATAAATGAAAATGCTGTATGAAGAAGCCAGGAGTTGTACTGGATGATAAATTCTACATTTCTACTTGACATAGTTGAATTTTCATCAGATTGTGCCAAATGAAAATATATCTTTGGGGATAAAATGTTTGGCTTTATCGTTGCACTCTTGAGGTTTTTAATGTCTACTTATATATTTTCACATTTGAAATATATCATTGTATCTGGTTTCAGGAAGACATCCTTTTGCAGATGTTTTTGTTGGCAGATTGACATCTTAGAATATGAATATGTCAAGGATAAAACCAGCAACTATCTTTTTTATATAATTTAAAATTTTACTTATCTATTCTTTTTTTGAACCACAGTTAACATTATATTCATTTCAGGTGTACAACATAAGGCATTCAACATTTATATACATTATGAATTGATCACCACTACAAGTCTAGTAACAATCTGTCACTATACAAAGTTACTAGTGTAATTATGTCCTTGACTTATTTTTATAACTAGAAATGTATACTTCCTAGTCCTCTTGTTTCACCCAACACCCCACCACCCTACTCCTTGCTAACCATCAATTTGCTCTCTGTTATCTATGTTTCTGTTTCTGTTTTATTTGTTTGGTTTTTTAGATTTCACATACAAGCATAGTTCATTTTATCATACTTCATAGGTCTTGCAGTTTTTGCAGACTGAAACTTTGTGGCAACCCTATATTGTTGGATGATAGCATTTTTAGCAATAAAGAATTAAGGTATGTATATTGGTTTCTTTTAGACAAAATGCTGTTACACACTAAATAAACCACTGTATAGTACAAACATGACATTTGTATGCTTTGGGAAGCCAAAAAATACATGTAACCCATTTTATTGTGATATTCCCAGTATTGCCGTGGTCTAGAACCAAGCTCACAATGACTGAAGTATGCCTGTGTAAGTGAATTCATACAGTATTTGTCTTTCTCTGTCCCACTTATTTCACTTAGCATAATACCCTCTAGTCCATCCACATGTTACTAATGGCAAGATATCGTTCTTTTTTTAAGTGAGGGAGGTCAAGAGCCACTTTGGAGGGGCCAGCCAGGTCAGGGGAGTTGAGTGAGAACACCAGAGTAGGGTACACAGTTGTAGTTCTGTTGAGGAGTGGAACAGAAATGGCACCTGCCAGCCCTGAACCAGCTAGGTGAAAGGGAGTAAAAGAAAATTGGGACCCACCAGTGCTTTTGTCCTCAGAGAGAGTGCCATCAGATCCCTGCGCCGCTGATACCTATCTTAATGTCAGTCAGTGATCTCTGTGTATGACCCAGGTTCTTTTCAAGCTGCTACATCTGGGCTGGGACTCAGAAGGAGTGGATTTATGTGCAAGCCCTGAAAGAGGGAAATCTCTTTCCCATGGCGCTCCAGCTCTCCTGGACATCAGCCCCTAAGAGTTTCAAAGCCAGATGTTACGGGGATCATCTTCCCAGTGCAGGACTGGGGCTGGGGAGCCCAATGGAGAGCTCAATCCCCTCACTCCTCGGAGCTGGGCAAGGGGAGTACTCCATGGTTGTGATATTCCTCCCGCTCCTGGATCACTGCCCTGAGGGTGTGGGTTCTGACTAGACCGCATCTTGGCCCCTCCTCCCCATCTCAATGAACCACCAACTTTCATATCACTTTTTTTTTTTTACAGCTCTCAGTTTTTATTTAAAATATAGACATTTATTTAAATCAGAAAATGTTTTATCTAGGTTTAAGAATATTTTCTTTGGGCATAAAAGGTTTTGATCACTTGAAAGGTTTTTAATTACCATTACACAATGGCACCGCACTCCAGTACTCTTGCCTGGAAAATCCCAGGGACGGAGGAGCCTGGTGGGCTGCAGTCCATGGGGTCGCTGAGGGTCGGACACGACTGAGCGACTTCACTTTCACTTTTCACTTTCATGCATTGGAGAAGGAAATGGCAACCCACTCCAGTGTTCTTGCCTGGAGAATCCCAGGGACAGGGGAGCCTGGTGGGCTGCCGTCTCTGGGGTCGCACGGAGTCGGACACGACTGAAGTGACTTAGCAGCACACATGTAGTGATATGGCACTGGATTTGTTGGAGTCATAGTACATTTGTTATATATATATAACATATATACACACACATATATATGTGGCTTTGATTAAATAAATATTTCTACAAAGCTCGTTATGAAAAATAGCAGCTGCGGATCCCAAATTGTTCAACTCTGTCTGCTGTCTCTTGGGTCAGATGGATATGCTGTTACTTCCTGATCGTTTCATTGGACATTATTGGCTGACTTCCTACAGTGGAAGATGAGGATTTAGTTCTCTTGACTTACTCCACCAAATGCTCATTTGTAGTACTTTCATCTTTCTACTGTACTTACATGATCACTTTGAATAAATCAATCTACAATGTTTACATTATTATTGCTGTAAACCTTGATGTCTGGAGATCCATGAAATTATATTTCTTTTCTCTTCCATCCATTTCTTTGCCTGGAGATGTCTCCTTTTTTTTTTTTTTTTTTTATATATATTTATTACTAATTTATCTTTAAACTCTCTCTCAATTTTTAACAGTTCTTTCCATGTGATCAAACAGTTCAGGTTTTTTTTTTTTTTTTTTTTTGTAAATCAGTTTTATTTTTGTGGAGATTCTTCTCCTGGAGCCTCCTGCTTGCTACTATCCACATTTATTTATTCACTTTTAGGCTTGTTGTAAAAGTTTATCCTGGGATTTCTCTTTCCTGTTCACTTGTGTTGGATTTCCTATATCTTGGATCTCATTCTTCTTCTTTAAGGTACTATTTTGTTTAACTCTTTATTTTGAATTAATTGCAAATTAACAGGAGGTTGCAAAAACAGTGATGAGGGGACCCATGTACTCTTCATTCAGTTTCCCTCAGTTGTTAGATTTTATGTAACTACACCAAAAGGTCAAATTCAGGAAACTGATATTATTATAGGTATTATGATGCTATAATTATAATTAATATTATATTTAGATTTATATTAATATTATAACACAATTATACAGTATGTTGTATTAATATAATTATAGTCAATAATCATATCATAATTTATCATTGTTTATCATTATTTATAAGTAATTATACAAATAAGAATTGTTAGTTATTTAAATTATTATTATATATATAATTATTTATAAATAATATGTATATCAANTGGCTGAATGGCATCACGGACTCGATAGAGTGAGTCTGAGTGGACTCTGGGAGATGGTGATGAACAGGGAAGCCTGCCATGCTGCGATTCATGGGGTCACAAAGAGTCGGACACAACTGAGTGACTGAACTGAACTAAACTGAAGTACATCTTGAAAATAACAGGATTTCCTTGATATAGTTGACCCTCTCTCTGGTTTAGTCTTCATCCCCCAAAATAAAGAAAAATCGTCAGCATTTATATTTAGAAATCTAGTTATTTAACTGTCCAAAGAAATAGTCAAAGTGGAAAAAGATAAAAGCACTGAAAATTTCAGGGAGTTAATAGTTTTTTCATGACAAAAAATAAGGGGAAATAGTACTTATGACTTTGAAACTAATGGAGAATATTGGTGTGATTAGTTTTCTAGTAAGTAGAATGCATGAGCTGAGATACTGTTCTTTAGAAAATAAAATAGATTTCCAAATTTTCTTGAGTATTTTCCACAAACTGGTTTTAGCTGATAAGCAGTAGGCAAGCTATTCATCTTTCAGATGAGAACATGTTTAGCTTATTCTCAATAATAAATTATTGTAGCTTTAAGGGGGAAGAAACATACACAAAGAGTAAATGAACTTCAAATTAGAATACTGACATAGAATGCTTATTAATGAAGTTCAAGTTTACAACATCCCTTCAATAGACATTTTATTCCCATGTGCAGACCACAGAAAATAATGACTTTCTAAAGGGTTCCTTCATTAGCTTGGGGCTTCCTGGCATTAATCTTTGCTAATAATACCTGATTTCTTTAAAGGGAATCACCTCTCTTCCACTAAGTGTAGTCTCGATAAGAGAGTATTTTCTATTTCCCTTTAAACATTTACCTCAGAAACACAAGGGGCAAAGTCCTTCTTCTACACATGACTAGAGACAGCCCATGGCTGCCAGGTGACCAGTTGGTAACAGAGTGATGATCATCAGTAAGGATCACTGTAGGGGAAAGAAGAGGTGATGACAGAGGTGGAGACTAGGCAAGGTAGACTCAGTTCTCAGGCATGTATGTACATATATATATATATAAATTTCAAGAGTCCTCAAGTTTCTACTGCTTGATTCTGCCAGCTTCCCCAATCTTTCTCCTGTTCCTTAAAAAAAATTCCTTGTTGGTTTAAGTCATCTAGAATTGATTCCTGTCACTAGGAACACTAACTAATGACTTCATCTAACTAATGATATATATATATATATATTGAGAACTTAATTTATCTTACAGGTCTTTCCTATTCTTTTAAGATTTATTTTTTTGAAAATGACTCATATCAAACTATTTTATGAGACTTATACTATTTGCTGAAAAATTTTACCATTTTTATAAANGAACACTAACTAATGACTTCATCTAACTAATGATATATATATATATATATTGAGAACTTAATTTATCTTACAGGTCTTTCCTATTCTTTTAAGATTTATTTTTTTGAAAATGACTCATATCAAACTATTTTATGAGACTTATACTATTTGCTGAAAAATTTTACCATTTTTATAAAAGTTGTTATTCCAAGATACTAGTGATTAAGCATAATATTAATAACATTTCATTACATTTTGGACACTTTTTCAACTTTAAATAAACTGACACATAAATTGCTTCATGTCATCTGATTATCATAAATGCCAAATTTTCAACAGAACAAATATTACAGTTTTATTTTAAATGGACTGCCATTCCTTGAGGATAAGAAGATTTATAAGTATAGACATTAATGTTTTAAACTCTGTATCTTGTGTTATTTACCATACAACACATTGTCTCCCACCACTGTAGTTGGAACAATTAAAGAGCAAGAGGATGGGATATATTATTATGCATTAGTGGTTCTGATAAACAATTGCAACATGTGTATGTGCATGGGAATTTTCCACATACCACCAGACTATACTCAGGACCCCACTAGGGGGGTGTTACAATTCAGCTCAGTCTGACTCTAACTAACTGCAGACAGCATCAGATTCCACTGTATAAGGCTCAGTCCCTTCCCACAAAATCACCCTCTGATTTGAAGCCCAGGTCATTACCTTCACTTCTGAGGTACCAGCTATAAACCAGAGGTTTCCATGACCCTCTCTTTGGGTTGATTGATTTGGTAGAGCAGCTCACAGAACTCAGAGAACCCATATACTTGAAAGATTACTGGATTATTAGGGGTATTAAAAGATACAAATCAACAGCCAGGTGAAGAAATAAATAGGTGAGGAACCAAACAAAGAAGCATCTGTCCTCACAGAGTTTGTGGCCCAATATGGTGGAACATTGAAGGGGTCTGATTCCCCAACTTAGAAACTCTTGGAACCTTCTTCTTTGTTTTTTTATAAAGATAATTATGTAGGCAAGTGTAACGACATCATTGGCCATTAGTGATTGATCCACTCTCCTGTTCCTCTCCCCTCCCCATAGACTAGAGGTGAGACTGAAAGTTAAAATCTTCTGTTCTGGTTGGTTTCCTTGGAAACCAGCCCCCATATCAAAAGTCGCCTCATTGACATAAACTCAGTTGTGGTGGAAAAGGTATTGCCATGAATAGCAAAACACTCATTTCATCTTTATGACTCTGAAATTATGTCAGCTTTGAACTGGAGACCAAATATTATGACAAAAGATGCTCTCATTGCTCTTTTCATTAAGGGGATGTCAAGGGTTTGGGGAGCCATGAGCCAGGAATCTTGGGTGAAGACCTAAAATATATGAGAAATATATTTTGGTCATCTGGATGATCAAGTATGTTTCTTATAAATTACAATATTGCACTACAAACAAAAAAAGGAAATAAATAGGAAAAAACTTATAGATATTTCATGAAGCACAAGCTGGAATCAAGATTGCCAGGAGAAATATCAATACCTCATACATGCATATGACACCACCCTTATGGCAGAAAGTGAAGAAGAAATAAAGAGTCTCTTGATGAAGGTGAAAGAGGAGTGTGAAAAAGTTGGCCTAAAATTCAACATTCTAAAAACTAAGATCGCAGGATCTAGTCCCATCACTTCAAGGCAAATATATGAGGAAACAGTGGAAACAGTGACAGACTTTATTTTCTTGGGTTCCAAAATCTCTGTGGATGATGACTGCATCCATGAAACTAAAAGATGCTTGCTCCTTGGATGAAAAGCTATAACAAACCTAAACAGAGTATTAAAAAGCAGAAACATCACTTTGCTGACTAAGGTCTGTATAATTAAGGCTATGATTTTTCCAGTAGTCATGTATGGATGTGAGAATTGGACCATAAAATAGGTTGAGTGCTAAGGAAATTATGCTTTTCAACTCTGGTGTTGAAGACTCTAGACATTCCCTTGGACAGCAAGGAGATCAACCAGTTCATCCTCAAGGAAATCAATCCTGAATATTCATTGGAAGGACTGATGTTGAAGCTGAAGCTGCAATACTTTGGCCACCTGATGGGAAATGCCAACTCAGTGGAAAAGACTCTGATACTGGGAAAGATTGAGGGTAGGAGGAAAGGGGTAAGGTGTGGGGGGTGGGGCAACAGAGGATGAGATAGATGGTTGGATAGTATCACTGACTCAATGAACATGAGTTTGAGCAAGCTCTGGGAGATAGTGAAGGACAGGGACAACTAGCATGTTGCAGTTCATGGGGTTGAAAAGAGTCAGACTTCACTGAGCAACAGAACAACAACAAACTTCTCTTAGGTCACTGCCTTAATATTGTGCAGAACAGTGTCAAATTCAGTGGTAATGTCATAGATTTTACTGACACAGAAGAACTGATAGCAGAATCTCTCTCACATTTTAAGGGATCTTATAGAAATTTCACTGGGGTCTGGAAGTATCCTGCTGCCAGAGAATTTTCCCAGGACCCTTCCTATAGATAAAGATAGAAAATGTTCTAAAAATTCTGGCTACATGACTCTCAAGCTTTTTCCTCTCCTTAGTTGATCTCCAGGCTAAGGATCCTATTTGCTGTATCAAGGGAGTTGATACAGCTCCTTTGTATCAACACTAACATCTAAGTGTCGGTGGAGAGTGGCAAGTACAGAGATGTATTTAATTGAATTTATTAATTTTAATAACTCATATATGTGTGCTCTCAAATATTATTCACATTAATTAAAATAGTTAATACATACAAGCTATGTGTCGAGGAACCTCCTTTCTAAAGAGTTGCCAAAGTACATAAGGAGAAATGAAGGGTGTGACAATATATATGTGAACCAGCATTATATTTGAATTTAAGAGGTCAATTATTCAGCTGCTATTTCTATTTGAATGAGCTTACACAGGAAAATGTGGGGATAAGTTGAACTTATGGTGATTAGAAGAGGGGCAGAAAGGGTCAGGAGGAGCACAGTGATCCATGATGGTGAAGAGCTGACAGGTCCCAAAGGCTAATGGATCTGAAGAAGTTGATAACATTATGTATCCAGTACCACACTCGTAAGACCTTGTAGACTGCATGAAAGGTGACTGCATTGCTGGATGAAATTCCACATGGAAAACATACACTGACTGTCCTAAGAGAGTATTTGAACTTTTGGTCAAGGGACAGCCAGCGAATTCTGGAGGAAAAGATCATTAAATCCATCAGAATATTTTTGCTCTGAAAAGTATATGGTCTAGTCATATTGTATTTTGCCTAGTCATATTGTGCATCTCATAATATTTATTCTGATGTGATTTGCAACTTGAGAATTGTTTTTCTTTTTGAAATATGGAAAACTTGGATCCTTCTTGACCAAATTCCTATAAACAATGACAGACTTATTGGACCTTACATAAAGACATTCAAATATAAGAAAATTTTGCTCTTAGGAAGATGAACACTTACAACAAACAAAACTTATATTGATTTGTTTGTTTTCCTGCCTAAGTTGTGCATGCCCAAGAACCTCACACAACCTATATTCTCTTTTCAGGGCTGAACTTAACCTCCTCACCATATGCTTGCTTGCTGCTGTTAAAAAATGAGCAAAGCAAATTCAAGGACACAGGTAAGCCCTGAATTTGTCTGGGGCCATTGCAGATGCACACAGTCAGCAAGGTCAGTGATGCACCTCCAGTGAATGTGACCCTTTAACCTAAGCACCTCAGTTTTACCATGCAGATCCTTACCATGGCTTAGCATTAGAACCTTCTAGAATTTCAAGGTCCTCAATGCTGAGATCATTTGGAGTCATCTCAGAAATCATATAAATTATAAATAAATTGAATTCATTGAAAAAAAAATAAATAAATGAAAAGATCTAATTGGCTTTATTCAACAATCCATAAATCACGAATCACCCCACCTACCAAATAAAGAGGAGCTCCAAAGAGTTGTAGAAAAGGAGAGGTTTTTCAAGGTGGAAATAGAGCAGAGAAAAGTTTATTAGGGAAAAGTGAATTTTTTTAAGGCTAAGTCACCTTCCTCAAGGGGACAAAGGAGGTTTTAGGGGATGATTACCTCACTAACACTGACCAGGTAATTATAGCTAGACTGGTTAAAGGTCATATGACTGAAAGAAACTGAAAATGTACTTAAGTTAGATATTAAGCCTTGCTTTGTTGATGTGGGGCTTTGCATAACTGACTCCATTTGGGGGTTGTTTTCTCTTTTCTACCACTGTCTTTATGATGTTCACAGAGCAGGCCACCGGAAGGAGGCAGATAAATGGTCAGACAGTAACCATATCATATCACAAACAGTTGTGCAGTTCCACAGAGCTGTGTAAGTTTTTGACGTGGATGTCTTCTTAATTACACCATGGTATTGATCCTTTGCTTTTACTCTATGATGGGCTCTAGTGCCAGGAAAGGACTCATTCCATTTCTTTCCTGTTCCTAACATCTGTTTATTTAAGCAGCACAGGCAAACAATTGAAGAGCACTAGAATGGCTACCCACTCCACTATTCTTGCCTGGAAAACTTCACGGACAGAGGATGCTGGTAGGCTTACAGTGTTGCCAAAAGTCAGAGACGACTGACAGACTAACACTTACTTTTTTCATGTTGTTATAGATTACATTTTGAGCATTTGTTTTTTATGCTTTTATACCTATGTAGTTCAGTTCAGTTCAGCTGCTCAGTCATGTCTGACTCTTTGCAACCCCATGAACCGCAGCATGCCAGGCCTCCCTGTAAAATACTAACTCCCAGAGTCCACCCAAATCCACATCCATTGAGTCGGTGATGCCATCCAACCATCTCATCCTCTGTTGTCCCCTTCTCCTCCTGCCCCTAATCTTTCCCAGCATCAGGGTCTTTTCCAATGAGTCAGCTCTTCATATTAGGTGGCCAAAGTATTGGAGTTTCAGCCTCAATATCAGCCTTTCCAATGAACAATCAGGACTGATCTCCTTTAGGATGGACTGGTTGGAACTCCTTGCAGTCTANTCAATCTTTCCCAGCATCAGGGTCTTTTCAAATGAGTCAGCTCTTCGCATCAGGTGGCCAAAGTATTGGAGTTTCAGCTTCAGCATCAGTCCTTCCAATGAATACCCAGGACTGATCTCCTTTAGGATGGACTGGTTGGAACTCCTTGCAGTCTAAGGGATTCTCAAGAGTCTTCTCCAACACCAGAATTCAAAAGCATCAATTCTTTGTTGCTCAGCTTTCTTTATAGTCCAACTCTCACATCCATACATGGCTACTGGAAAAACCATACCCTTGACTAGATGGACCTTTGCTGGCAAAGTAATATCTCTGCTTTTCAATATACTATCTAGGCTGGTCATAACTTTCCTTGCAATGAGTAAGTGTCTTTTAATTTCATGGCTGCAATCACCATCTGCAGTGATTTTGGAGCCCAGAAAAATAAAGTCAGCCACTGTTTCCACTGTTTCCCCATCTATTTCCCATGAAGTGATGGGACCAGAAGTCATGATCTTCGTTTTCTGAATGTTGAGCTTTAAGCCAACTTTTTCACTCTCGTCTTTCACTTTCATCAAGAGACTCTTTAGTTCTTCACTTTCTGCTATAAGGGTGGTGTCATCTGCATATCTGAGGTTATTGACAGAAGGACCTATGAGGTTATTGACAGGGAATTAAGGGACAATACCTTTTCAGTGTTCATTTATTACCATAAGATGAGCTTGTATGTCCAATATTGATTAATCATTAGAATTGTAGAATATTTTCTGGGATGAGAAAATGTACTAAGACAAGTAATGTTTGTTTAGGACACTCTTCATGCTACCTCATAGGTGTTAATATAGGCTTCATCTATTCTACTCTGATCCAAGAATTCATGTATCAGATTTCATTCTTGTAGCATGAATAAATTGTTAAGGTATATTCTGTTGATTTGTGACACCATTTGATGGTATTTTCAACAATGGACTGAGAGATCGCTGGGTTAAGTCTGTGGTCTAGCCACTCGTTGACGTAGTGAAAATGTGAAGGAGATGTATACTTGCTGGACCATGGCTGAAAGAAGATCTAAATCTCTGATTATTAACCAAGCTTATGTTCCAAATCCCAGTAGAGAAGTCTCAGTTAGTAAATGTGGTTTTTATTCTAACCCCCAAATTCTGAATGACAGACTTATTCTTCATCCTTAACTGAAACCAAATAGCAATATATCACCATCTTACAACCCGCTCCAGGATAAAGGAGATCATAGGAAATCATAGAGAAAATAAGTTCACATGAAAGGTAATGAAAAATTATGTTTGACTATTATTGCCTTCAAAAGGTACACCATGAGTAACTTAGGAACTTCACATGTAAACGGTGAGAGAATGAAGGGCAGAGGAAAAACATCTTGAAAATGACCATCCCTACAAAAGTATAGTCACATCAAGGTGAAAGAATGAGATCAATCTTATTAGTGATTTTTTCCTTCAAGGATTCAGTCAATTAAGCAGGTCTGCATTAGAGTTTTATTTATTGAGCTAGCATTGATTTTGAAATCTAATAATTCTAGCCCTAAATTCTTTTTATATTAGTTTTTTCTAAGTTCTTTTTTATTGAAGGGCAATTAATGAGAAAAAGCATACAAATTATAAGCATGCTGTCTGATATATATTTCTTTTTTGTAAATTTGCTACACTCACATAATCACTAACAAGATTAAGAACACAGAATATTAAATAAGACTTCCTCATATTGCTGTACTTTTAAAATACATCCTATGATAGCTAACTACTCTCTGACTTATGTTGTCGTAAATTGCTTGCCTATTATTGATCTTTATGCATTGACTTGCATATTCACTGTTTTTGGCCTATCTTTCACTACCAACACTATGTGATATTCTTGGGTGTTGTTGCTAAAACTGTTTATTAATTTCCTTCACAGCATAGTATTCCACTTTGTAAGCATACCATAATTGCTTTATTTTACAGTTAATGGGCAGTTGAGTAAAACATAATTTGGAATGATTACAAATACCACTGTTATAAACAAAAAAAATTCTGTCTTTGGAGGCTCAGATATATTCATTCCTATTATGTGAATATAAAGAAGTGAAATTCATGGGCTGAGGTCACACACCCATTTAGCTTTTGAAAGTGTCTGATGTAATTTGTATACCCACCAGCAGGGATGAAAGTTTCAGTTGCTCTACTTTAACATTGATTATTCTTCCTTTTTTTTTATGGCACTCTTTTAGTTTAGTATGTATTTATAACTTTCACTATTAGCATTAAGAAATCCTTACCAAAGTCAAAATCATTTTTTAAATGTCCTATATTAACTTCTTGATGATTTATTGTTTTACATTTGAACTTTAGCTTCTTAATCCATGTGTAATTGATATTTGCATATTTGGAGAAGAGTCAAAAATATTTTTTCCCACATCAATACCAAAATTCAACAGTCACCCTTTTGTCAGTGCATTGTAGTGTTGTATATCAAAAACTTGGTAACAAATACATACAGCATTTCTTTTTCAGGGCTCTGTTTTGTTATGGTTTTATAAATTTCTTCCTTATTACCCTGTTACTTGTATAATTGGTGTTATGATAAATCCAGATAAGTGACAGAGCACATTCTCCAAACTTGATACTTCCTCAAGATACTTTTGTCCGTTCTTGAGCATTACAATCCTTTACAAAACATTGCTCAGATATTGATCAGTTGTGCAGTGAATATATATATATATACATACATATATATGTATACGAATTTAAGGGGGTTTAACAACTTTATTATATTGTGAATACTAATAAATAAAGGTCCTGAAATCATTTGTTACATTAACTTCTAGATATTTGATACATATTATTTATTAAATATTCTGTTTGCTGCTAGTATGTAGAAATAAAATTGGCATTCATTAATTAGTTTTGTATGTAATAAAGTTCTCAATTTCAGCTACTTTTTCTAACAGTTTATCTGTATGTTATTTTGATTTTCTGCTTAAACAATCATACTATATCAAAATAATATTTTTTGAAAATTTTCTTCCTATATAATTTTTATGCTATTTATTATGCTTTCCCTGATAGACATGAATTTGAGTTAACTCCAGGAGTTGGTGATGGACAGGAAGGCCTGGTGTGCTGCGATTCATGGGGTCACAAAAAGTTGGACATGACTGAGCAACTGAATTGAACTGAACTGAACTGAACTGAATGAATTAGCAAGGCCCTGATAGTACTGTGATGACTAAAGTTATTAACGGTGGCCATTCACATTCCTAAGTTAAGGGAGAAAACTATCATTACTTCACTATTAAAGAGTGATATTTGCATATTTTTAGATATGACTTATCAAGTTAAAAAAATTCTCTTAACTTTTTAAATAATATTAATTAATTAAGCCAATGTAATCTTCAAATGAATCTAAGATATTACAATATTTCATCCTTTCAATGTACTGCTATATCTTATTTGCTAATATTTTATTTAGGTTTTTTGTATCTTTGTTTATAGTTTTTCATCTTTGTGGCATCTGTAGTTTGCTAAGGATGAATCTTCTTTATTTTAATGTCTTTATCAGATCTGGAATCAAGTTGATGACTATCTCATTACTTACCTTCATGTATTATTTTATCTTTTTATATATTCTAGAATAATTACTTAAGAATATTATTTATTATATTTTGGTGAAAACTATCTGGAGTTTGCCTTATGGGAACTTCAGAAAGTGAAGAAGAACTGAAGAGCCTGTTGAGGAAAATTAAAGAGGAGAGTGAAAAAGCTGACTTACAACTTAACATTCATCCTGGGATACCAATCAGGACCCTGTGCTTTGTACAGAGGAAAAATCAAGAGCAAGCCAAAGTAAATAGGACAGTTTAGTTAGAAAGATACACAATCCACCAGCAGAATGCAGACATCTCAGATGGTGAGAGCTGCCCCCAAGGTATTGGTTTATTAGTTTTATGGGCTGGGTAATTTCACATGCGCACATCATGAAAAATGCTTGGCTGGATGAGTAACAAGTGGCCAGAGAAACATCAACAACCTCAGATATGTGGATGATGTTACTCTAATGCCAGAAGGAGAAGAGGAACTAGAGAGACTCTTGATGAGGGTGAAGGAGGAGAATGAAAGAGACAGCTTGACTAAATATTAAGAAATAATAATAATAAGATCATGGCATCTGGCACCATCACTGTATGACAAATAGAAGGAGAAAAGGTGGAAGTAGTGATATATTTCCTCTTCTTGGTCTCCAAAATCACTGCGGAGGCTGACTGCAGCTGTTGAAATCAGAAGACGATTGCTTCTTGGCAGGAAAGCGATGACAGACCTAGACAGTGTGTTGAAAAGCAGAAACATTACTCTTCCAACAAAGGTCCATAGAATCAAGGCTATGGTCTTCCCAGTGGTCATGTAAGGTTGTGAGATTTGGACCATAAAGAAGACAGAACGCCAAAGAATTGATGCCTTCAAACTGTGGTGCTGGAGAAGACTGCTGAAAGTCACTTGAATAGCAAGGAGATAAAACCTGCAAATCTTAAGGGAGATCAATTCTGAATATTCACTGGAAGGACTGATGATGCAACCCCAGAATTTAGGTCATCTGATGCAGACAGATGACTCATTGGAAAAGTTCCTGATGCTGGGCAAGATCAAGGGCGGAAGGAGAAGAGGGCATCAGAGGATGCGATGGCTGGGCAGACATCACCGATGCCATGAACATGATCTTGGGCAAACTCTGGAAGATGGTGAGGGATAAGGACACCTGGAATGCTGCAGTCCATGGAATCGCTAAGAGTTGAACATGACTGGATGACTGAACAACAACAATGACATTTTCACATGATAATGAGTAGGAGGAATATTATTGTTAAGGGGAAGGGGTTTCTAGGAGTCAGCCGTTGCCCACTTTTTGGCCTTTTATGTTCAGCCCTGAAATTGTCATAGCATGAGGGGGAGTATATTCTTTGGTATTCTAATGAAGGCAGATGAGCTAAATGTCAATAACCAGACCATGTTGGATGCCCTATTGGTTTCAGCTGGTTCCAGCCAGTTTTATCTTATCTTTTTTTCTCAAACAGCTGTGTCCTTCTGTACATTCTTTAACAGTTGTGCCTTATCTCCTTTCTTCCTGTCTCAAAAGACATAGGACTAGTCAGATTTTATATCTCTTCTTGAGTCTATTTTGGTAAGCAATTGTAAGAAATGTGTCCATTTCCTTTAATTTTTCAATATTATAAGGCAAAGAATTGTTAAGCCTATTCTACTGTGAGTTTAATACCTATAGTCTTCATAGTGGTATTTCTTTTTATTCCTATTATTGATATTGTGTTTTTCTCTTTTTTAAATCATTTTTTTGGTAAGCATTTATCAAACCAACATTTGTTTCTGTGATTTAGTGTAATATTTTTGATTTTTATGTCATTAGCTTTCTTTAATAATTTTAAAGAAATTAAAATGGTGCTGGGAAAACTGGTCAACCACTTGTAAAAGAATGAAACTAGATCACTTTCTAACACCACACACAAAAATAAACTCAAAATGGATTAAAGATCTAAATGTAAGACCAGAAACTATAAAACTCCTAGAGGAGAACATAGGCAAAACACTCTCTGACATAAATCACAGCAGGATCCTCAATGATCCGCCTCCCAGAATACTGGAAATAAAAGCAAATATAAACAAATGGGATCTAATTAAAATTAAAAGCTTCTGCACAACAAAGGAAACTATAAGCAAGGTGAAAAGACAACCCTCTGAATGGGAGAAAATAATAGCAAATGAAGCAACTGACAAACAACTAATCTCAAAAATATACAAGCAACTTATACAGCTCAATTCCAGAAAAATAAACGACCCAATCAAAAAATGGGCCAAAGAACTAAATAGACATTTCTCCAAAGAAGACATA
>SJYX01024176.1:356101-373426 GCA_006410675.1 Oreotragus oreotragus
AAAAAAAAAAAAAAAAAGAAAGGCTATAGACATTGCTGGTGCTGCTGCTGCTGCTGCTAAGGCACTTCAGTCATGTCCGACTCTGTGTGACCCCATAGATGGCAGCCCACCAGGCTCCCCTGTCCCTGGGATTCTCCAGGCAAGAACACTGGAGTGGGGTGCCATTTCCTTCTCCAATGCATGCGAGTAAAAAGTGAAAGGGAAGTCATTCAGTTGTATCCTACTCTTTGCAACCCCATGAACTGCAGTCCACCAGGCTCCTCTGTCCATGGGATTTTCCAGGCAAGAATACTGGAGTGGGCTGCCATCACCTTCTCTGTATCAACATTGAATACCCCCCAAAACAATATATTTTTTAAAAAATGGTGAAGATTAATACCAATCTTAGGGACATATGCAGGGATAGTGAACTCATCATAACTTGGTTTGATTTATCTCCTGTTCCTGCAGAACCAAATGGATTCTAGAGGCAGAATATAGACTACCTCAAGCTCATCCTATAGTAGCTCCAGTCCTAAACACTGACAGATAGGGTATGCTTCCTAAAACAGTTTAGTAAGGTCCCAGATACAAAGCATGCAGTCATTTATTCAATGGAGGCTTTCTTTTCTATCCTAATCAGAAATGTGTTAAAATAAGTTTTTATTCCCAAAGAAAGGACAATAATATAAAGTTGCAGTTAGTCCAGGGCTGTGTAACTTCTCTCATCTTTCACAATACAGATGAAAAACATCTAGACTATCTTGACAGTCTTAGATTAAATATTACATTGATTCATTATGTTGATTATATTCATTGGACTGAATAAGAAAAAGGAGACTAGTAGTCCAGAGAACTTGATGAAACCAAAGCATTCTAAGGGTAAGAAATAATTCAGGGATGTGTCACATCCATAACGATTTAAGTGTCTGGTGATCTTGGGGCTGCCACACTGTCTCCTGTAAATTAAGAGATAATTATTAAATCTCATAGTTCCTAAACCAAAGAACAAAGCATAACATTAGGTGTGCCTCTTCAGGTTTTAGAACCAGTATGTTCCATCTACCTAATATGCTAGGTGACATAAAAATCTGCCAGCTTCAAATGAGGCCCAGAGCAGAAAAATATTTTGCATCAGGCTCAAAGTATTGTAAAGCCACTTTGAAAGAAATAAAGTGAAAGTGTTAGTCACCTCTCAGTCATATTCAACCCTTTGTGAGCCCATGCACTGTAGCTTCTAGACCCCTCTGTCCATGGAATTCTCCAGGAAAGAATAATACAGTGGGTAGCTATTCTCTTCTCCAAGGGATCTTCCCCAACCCAAGAACCAAACCTGGATCTCCTGCATTGCAAGAGATTCTTTATCATATGAGCCACAAGGAAAGCCCCTATCAGCCACTTTACTACTTACAAAAATTAAACCAAAATCTTATTTAGATAGAGTTGGGAGACCATAACAGGGAGCTCTCACACCCTGCCAATATAGCAGAACCCAAGAAGAGAAAGATTCCTCTTCTTTCCTGACAAGAACTCAACCAATAAAAAGCCATATACTTCTAATTTATCATGTGTGCTCAATCACTAAGTTGTGTTCCACTTCTTGCGACCCCATGGACTGTAGCCCACCAGGCTTCTCTCTTCATGGGAATTTCCAGGCAAGAATACTGGAGTGGATTGCCATTTCCTTCTCCAGGGTTATTTTCCATTGCTCTCTCAGTTTCCCTTTCCTCTTTATAAAAGCATTCTCCTTCCCTTGCCATGGGGTAATTTTCACATAGCTGGCTGTGTTTGCAGACTATAAATTGCAATTCTCTGCTGATACCCCAAAACCTCTCCTTGCTGGAAAAAATATCTGGAAGTTTATGTACTTCATGCCAATACACTTGAGCCATATAATCTGGCAGACCCAATGATTTTTGAAGTATCAGTGGTGAGAAATGATGCTGTGTAGAGTTTTTGACAAACTAGTGTGAGAACCACAATTCATAGATTTTGAACAAAGTTACTAGTGGGAGAATTACCCTGAAGCAAGGCTATGCCATCTGTAGTGGAATGTCATACATTTTTTAGAAAAAGAAAACTATTTGTACTGTGTGTGCTTAGTCACTCAGTCCTGTCCGACTCTTTGCAAACTCATGCGTTGTAGCCTGCCAGGCTCCTTTGTCCTTGGGATTCTCCAGGCAAGAATACTGCAATGAGTTGCCATTCCTTCCTTCAGGGGATCTTTCTGATCCAGGGATTGAACCTGGGTCTCTTGTATTGCAGCTGGATTATTTACCATCTGAGCCACCAGGGAAGCCCTATATTTCTGCTACTGGGCCTTGATTATCACAAATGTGGTCCTATCAGATCCATAAAACACAAGGTTGAGAAAGTCCATATACAGTCCACTGTATGATGGAAGTTTTCTATGTAAGATTAAGTCCTGGTTTGGTCAGGAGCCATAAGCGAGGTGCATAAGTAGCCTGGACCCACTATTATATCATTCCATTTCCATCTGTTCAGGCTTATGACCAGATGAAAATGACTCATGACCAGAATAAAGATTATTATGCCCTATCTTATTTTATACACAGGTCAACTCAATATGTAGAACTCAATATTTGGAATAATCATGTATGACTATTTCACTATAGTTTCAATAGAAGTACATTTTTAGACAATTATGATGGAAAATCCTCTAAGTCAACAAAATCTCAAGTAGTACACTAGTATTTACTCATTTTATTTTTTTTTTTTGGAAAAAATAAGTGGCCCCAAATTACAATATATACAGATTCAAAGGCAGTGGGAAAATAACTTGGCAAGCTGATCAAGAACCCAAAAGGAAAAAGACAAGAAACTCAGGATAAGGAGACTTGAAGTGGAGGTTTATGGGGGTACATGTAAAATTGGACAAGAACTGTGAAGACTTTTACACACCATAAGAGAGCATCCACTGTAGAAAGGGCACTAAACAACACTGCAGAGCAAATGGCCCAGTCAGTTTGTGCCATCCAGATTTTATCTTTGTGCCCATGACCGGCAAAATGGGTACAGATATGAAGTGGCCATAAATACATAAATGGAAGCTAAGCACAGATTCAAAGCATGAATTGACCTAGCTGCTATCTTCTCAGACTGTTAGGCATGGGGAATTACATTAAATTCTTGATAGGGCACACTTTATTGAAAAAAAAAAAATCAAACATTTACTTGATGATAAGCTGCTGCTTTGCATCTCTTGCATCTGGGAAAGACCAGAGGTTTCTTCTCAGAAGGATAGATACATATTCCACATATAGGTTTCATTGTCCTGACTCCAGGCCCTATCCTCTGTTAGCAGCATTATCTTAGGTCTTACTGAGCATTTGATTTACAAGCATGAGGTTCCACATAATATCACATTGGACTAGGAGATCCACTTCTTAATTAATAGCCATGCAAGAATAGGCTCATGAACTTCAGATCCGCTGGTTAGATTATGCATCATTGGTTTATCACGCTGGCTTGAGACAAGGTTGGGATAACTTGTTAAAGGCACAACTGAAGTGCCAAATGGGCACAATACTCTGAGAATGTGGTGCTATTCTAATGGATATAGAATATGTATTGTATCAAAGGATTTTCTGTGGCTTTATGTTCTCAGTAAGATGAATACATATGTCTGGGACAAAGTAGTGGAAAGAAAGGTCATACCCAATGACCCAATTTGGCCTCTGCAGCGTTTGTGGTCTTGTTCCAGGAAAACCAACAAGAATATCATTGAATTATAAACTACAGTTGCCAACTGCCAACATATTACTTTGGTTTCCTTGTTGTTCATGGACTAGCAACCAATAAGTGAAGTTACTTTATTAACAGTGACATTAATCCTGAACACCAAGAGGAAGTAAGGGGCCAAGATGTATAACGGAGATAATCCACTTGTTCCCTTTTTGGTATCTCCTTTTTCAGTTGTGTTACAGATGAGTGGATACAATCAACCCATATTGAACAGGACATGCTGATCAAGAGGAGGTCAGGCTTCCACAAGGTGCAGGTTTGAGTTATATCCCATGCTAAGTTCTCAAGTAGAAAACGAGAATGGATAGTGCAGTAGGGATAAAATTAATTTCAACTAAGGGCTCCAGGTGAACTGAAGTAGTAGTGGCCATGGATCTTCTGACTAAACTTCAAGGAAGGACTTGCTTCCTTATATACCCTCCAAGGAAGGACTTGCTTCCCAGGCATGGGGAGAATCAGCAGTTAACACCTCCTAGAGATCAGCTCAGTATCTGCTTTAGCTTCAAAGAATCAGCAAACTTAAGTTTTGCTTAAGTTACACCCTCCCCACAGCAGCTCACATTCACTAACTAAGAAATGCAAGAGTAGAGATCCAATTATTTTGTTTTGAGGTTGAATATTATTTATATTATTAACAATCATCTCTTACTTAAGAACTTCTTTCTGGGCTGACTGTTGTTTTGCACAGACTGTATTGCATTTTTTACTATCTCCTCTCATATAATTTAAAAAAAAATGTTTATTCAATCATTTATTTGGCTGTGCCCAGTCTTAGATGTCACATGCAGGATATTTAGCTGCAGCATGTGAACCCTTAGTTGTAACACATGGATATAATTCCCTAACCAGGTATCAAATCCAGGCCTCCTGTATGTGGAGAGTGGAGTCTTAGCCCCTGGACCACCAGGGAAAGATCCCTCCTCTGATATTTACTGCACCCGTCACATTCCTTTCACAGGTATTGCTCTTTATAATTATCTTGCACCCCCAAATTTGTTTTAATGTCTGTCTCTGAAGAAGTCAAGATACAATGCTTTGGACTTATGAAATGACCAACATCTCTAAGCCTCTTCACTCAAAATTCTCAAAATCTCTACCTCTTCTTGACTTTTCTTAATGCCTCTTACAGATTAGCAATTATCTTTCTTTTTGCATTATTAGTTTTTTATTGAAGTATAGTTGATTTTAAGATTATGTTAGATTAAGGTATATGATACAATGATTCAGTATTTTTATAAATCACATGCTCTATAAAGTGTAAAATATTGCCTATACTCCCTGTGCTCTATGTTACTTCCTTATATTGAGATCAGGGTGCAAACATAGTGGTTTTTGTTAAGAACACTTTTCCTGGCCTAAGAGCAGAAACATTTTCCCTTTCCTCCCTTCTAGTTTCTTTGGCTTGTCTGATAATTAAATTGACATAAGACAGATTAGCAGCAGAAAATAATTAATTTTATATATGTGAAGTCACACAAAATTATGAGATTCCTTGGCAGTCAGATAATTGGAGTTTATGTGCCATCTTGATCTAAAGAGAGGGGCTAAGGGTCTGCCTCTTTTAAAGGGAGAAAGGTAATATATGGGAAGGTGAGAAAAGCAAATATTTGCTAAACAAATGTTTGCCATACCATGGAGATTAGACTTTTTTTTAAATAAAAAATTATCTCTGGTAATAGCTGTATCCCTGGTATAAGCTCCTTATCTAAGTTCTTTTAGGCAGTTAAGGAGGAATAAAAAAACTCTTCCTAAGTCTTCCGGGCCCTGCTTGTTTTCAGCTTGAAATAATCCATGTGCCAAAGTGGTCCACTCTTGGTGGTTGTATTCTATTGCCCTTCACTGTCTTATAGCAAGTTCCCTTCTTAGTATGTCCTCACACAGCAGAGAGAGAAGGTACTCTTGTGTCTCTGCTTATGAGTGATAATCTCATCATGAGAGTCTCAGCCTCACGAATGCAGCCAAACTTAATTTCCTTCCAAGACCCTATATCCAACTGCTATCAGATTGGGGGTTAAGACCTCAACACATGTATTTTGGGGGACAAAATTCAGTTCATCATAGCCAAAAGTTGATTAGGGTTATTTTATTTAACAAATAAATATATGCAAATAAAAATGGTCTTTAATGTCCCCAAAGTTATTTTACCTTAACTCATTTCTAAGAGGAAAAGAGTGTTTCAGTTGTTTCATCTGTTATTTATTTCCATACTCTTATATTAATGTCAAGCTATTACAATTTGTTATGAGCCTTAATATATACATTCATCAGTTTTGACATTGTATATTGACTCTATGATTATAAATAAGAACACTAGCTTAGTTACATTTAGAATCTTTTATCCTATTAATGCACTATCTTACAAATTTTATTAAATTCGTATTCAGTATTTAATTACTATGTTTATATAAATATTGTGTCCTGTGAGCCAATTATCAGCTCATTTCATTTGTTAAATAAGTTCAAAATTTTAATTTGACCCAGTGTTGCCTTTCTTATATTTTTTTCATTATTATTTCATATCTGGCATTCTTTCTATGCTCCTCCAAAGCTCCAAACAATGTATCTTCACTTAAACTGACTTATGATGAAAGTTGGATTCCCCTGGTGGATCAGATGGTAAAGTACCTGCCTGAAAAGAAGGAGACCTGGGCTTGATACTTGGGTCAGGAAGATCCCTGGAGAAGGGCATGGCCACTCCAGTATTCTTGGTTGAAGAATTCTATGGACAAAGAAGCCTATTGGGCTACAGTCCATGGGGTTGCAAAGAATCAGACATGACTATGTGTCTAACACTACTACTTCTAAGATGAAAGCTATGTAGATAATTCATCAGTTCTATTTATACTTTCTGGGACACAAGTCTCTGAGGGATCTCTGGCTTCCTACTCTATGCATACTTATTGGTTCACCATGCCTTTGTCATCGTTCTCATCCTGTGCTTGCTTTTCTATCAACCTGAGAATGTCCTTCCTTTCTCTTCAGTGTTAGATCTGTTGTTGATGCCTTCACTTATATCTCCCTCACCGTTTTTCTATCTTTTGCATCTACCCAGTCACAAAGTCAGTGTGACATATTTTACATTTATGTTGTGGTATTACCTCACCTCTGAGTACCAGTTCTTTATCAGTTCGCTCTTATGTAGCGAAACACTACAAAATGTAATGGCTTTACTCATTCTGTGTGTGAGGGTTGCAAGGATAGGGATGTTTTCACATCTGGGCCAGATTGAATGGTATTGGCTACTTTCATGTATTTGGGGTTAGCTGATAATGGTCTAGTAGTTAAATGTTTAAGATAGCCTTTTCTGTTGGTTGGCAAGTTGTCTCTCAGGTAGCTTTAGTTCTATTCTACTCTAGAATACCTCAGGTTTCTTAAACTAGAAGTGTCAGAATTATGGGGCTTCCCAGGTGGTGCAGTGGTAAAATATCCACCTGCCAGTGCAGAAGACTCTAGAGACATAGGTTCAATCCCTCGGTCAGAAAGATTCCCTGGAGGAGGAAATGGACACCCACTCCAGTATTCTTGCCTGTAAAATTCCATGGACAGAAGAGCCTGGTAGGCTACAGTCTATGGTGTCATAAAGAGTCAGACATGACTGAGTACACACACACACACACACATACACACACACACACAGAGGATTGTAAGTACAGCACAAGAGCAAGTGTCAGAGCACATATATTTCTTAGATCTCTGCTTGTCTTATACTTGCCAATGACAAAATGGTCAAAATAAATTGCATGGTCATTTCAAAAACAAGACATCATAGAATGGGAAGAATTTGGAGCACTATTTGCAATCTACTATTCTATCTCCCATAACAAAGCATTTTCCTACCTATTCAAAACTTTAGACTCAAAACTTGTGAATTGTCTGTGATTCTATCTATCATCTATCTACAAATAATTCTAAATAGTTTTTGATTTGGTGAGCACTATTATAAATCTTCTATAATTATTTACCTGGTAATCCTAATATATCTGAGACAGCTTCACAAATAATAGAAAAAAAAAAAGACTGCGGTCAAAGAGTTTAAGGATCATTCTCAATAACAAAGTGGCATTTGAAGCCAGGCTGTCTGGATCTAGAATCTATGTGTCTCACTGTGGCCCCAAAGTTTATGTTTTTGGACATCTCATCATGATGCCTGTCATAACTATATTTAGTCTCTGATTTTTTGAGAATTATTTTATCTTTGACATATATTTATCACCCCATTTCTTTTCTGTACTGCGTCCCTGATTTTCCTTAAAAAATACTTAAGAATACATGATTGACTATAAGAATTATGCTCTAATAACTATTATACTTCCTTTCTCCAAAATTATGTGGGTTTTAGTTACAATTCCAAACTTCTATTCAGTGTCCAGCAGCCTGAAATATATAGCGTTGTGTTTCTTATCTATCTCCTTCCTTTCCATAATTCAAGCCTCATGATTTTCTTTTACCTTACCTTCAGTTTCCATGTAAATCCTCTGTTAAAGCATTTCAAACTGTTTTGAATCTATATTAATCAGTACTCATTTTGACAAATCATTTTTAGTCTTGGTAGGTAGTTAATTCCTTTTTTGAGGCGTATATGTTTTCTTATCCAAAATAAAATTTAAATTACATCATCAAGTTTATATTTTTTTATTTGTCGAGCATTACAGAAAATACTATCAGTATCAATGTAAGCTCAAAGTACAAGCCTTATCAAAAAGTATTACTATAAGTAATTGACATGGAAAGAGTTATTTTCAAGACTGCGTACTGTGAAGTTACTAAAAATGATTATATAAAATTATCAAAATTCTAAATATATATGAAGATAAATGAAAAACATGTGAGCTATTGAAAGGATAATAGATAATCATTCTAAGAGTAGGAGAATGTGATAAGAGAAGGTTCAATGCTGTGCTGAGGCAGATTTTAAGCAAAGTTGTAAATATATGATAATAGTACTAAGGATAGAAGAAGCCCTTTTTGGAGATATGTAGTTATTAGCTCTGGGTCTAAAGACAGTTCAGATGAAAAGTATAGTTAACACTGTTTTTAAATATAGAGTTATATCCGACTCCCCAGTTGAATCCTTTTTGTTACGAGTAGGAGATATAGACACATAGCTGACTTATATAGTTTTAAAAGACTTCTAAAAGTGATCTAATGAAGCAAGTTCCATTTAAACTCCATAAGAAATGTATGGTACTAATTTTCAGTTGTTTTTGTGAGAAATAAAGAAATGCTCAATCTACTAAAAAAAAAAAATTGTGAATCTGTTTCAGAAACTTGGGTCTAACCTCTAATTTGCCTGTATTGTAATCCCATAGCTTTCATTTCCAGTCTAGGATTTAAAGGTAAAACATCACAGGATGTACTGCAACAATAATATAATCAACCAGGCACAATTATAAAGCAACAACACTCACTGTCCAGGCAACTGGTGAAATAAATGTATGGGATCTGATATGACAATATAGCCTTCTAATTAAGAGGTCCACAAATCCTAAAGCTATATTATATCTGACTCAGATTATACTAAGCTTCATAATGAGGTAGAACAAATATTCAGAGAGTAGTTATATTTGGGGATTCAGATTACCCAAATTAATATTCTGCCTTTTACTTAAAGCTCGAAAGCTAGAAAAATATGCTTTAATTCTTAAAATCCAAATGCTCTTGAGTACAGAATATGAAGACATAGAGGAACAGAGCAATTGTTATAAAATACAAAATAGCTAATGGATATTAATTTTGTTGTTAATGATGTCATGTGCCCAAATTCTCCTTCAGGAGCTAAAGATTTATGCTCCTAGCTAACCTTTAGCCAACTGATTTAGTCAGACACCTGGGTCAACAAGAATTCCTGAAAGCCCTTTGCTATACTGTGCTTCTGTTGACAAACCATTTGCTTCTTTTGACCAAAACCTTGAAAAGAACACTTGCTACTCTACCCCTTGAAAACTGAAAAATTAATGTCATGAAGTCACAGACTTCACAAAGAAGACACACTGAAGTTATTTCACTACTAGCATAAAAATGTATATTAGAGAGGAAACATGGAGGAAATTTCATGGAAAATTCCATGGACAGAGGAGCCTTGTAGGCTACAGTCCATGGGATCGCAAAGAGTCAAACACGACTGAGCCACGGCAGTGTCAATGTCAATGGAGGAAATAGAGAAAATGTCTAATAGAGAAAAAGGTTAAACTGTAATTAAGAAGGTCAGATTTAATTAGTGCAAAATTATTTAGTGTTATATCAAACCAATTTTTGTTTTATATGTTACAGTAAATATTACCCTATCATGAGTTTGGGAAACTCCAGGTGTTGGTGATGGACAGGGAGGCCTGGGCGTGCTGCGGTTCATGGGGTTGCAGAGTCAGACACGAGTGAGCGACTGAACTGAACTGAAATATTACCTTATATGTGCTGCCTTTTGGGCAATGTCATAACTATAGCCTGACAACATATTCCTAGTCTTTAATTTAGAAAAATAAATGCGCAAAAGAAGGCATAGTGTCAAAATAGTATTATGGGATACATTCAAATGAACATGTTTGATTCATATGTACTACCTTTCAACGTAAGGTTGGTAAATACACAATGCTTACCACAATGACAGATATTACCAATCTATCATGATATATTTTCCTCACTGAAATAAAGAGTAGTTCCTTAATTCTTTCCAATACAGAAATTGTAGGCAGTAATTTGGTGCTTGCATATAGATAAAAAAAATTATTTGTTATGTGTCTATCTAGCATTTTCTTTTGTTTTATTTTATTATAGTGAATTTATAGTAAATAATCTGCTCAGATTTCATACATATAATTAGAAAATATTTGGAGTAACCAATATATTTGCTGAACAAAATATATGTAATTTTTGAAAAAAAAAGAGAAACTTAAGTTGGTCTCTTTGCCTTCTTCAAAAGTCCTCTTGAATGCTATCTACTCCTGAATTACTTTAATATTCAGGCACCTAGATGCTAGTGAATGCAGATAAAGTAAGTTCCCTATGTATCCTATGATTATTTCTATACCTACTTATCCTGTACTCACACCATCCCATCATTGCTTCTAGTTTGTTGATGAGTTTTTGCCATTGCATATATTTTTTGCATAAGTTGGGCTTCAAATTAAGCATATCAATGCAATGTCTGAAGGTAGTAAAAAGTTTTTTTGAGGAGAGCATGATCCTCAGGTAATAAATCCTATCTAGATATCATTTACGTACAAAAGCAATGAGTGGCTTCCCTGATGGCTCCACAAAGAATCCACCTGCCAATGCAGGAGACACAGGAGATGTGGGATGAATCCCTGGATGGGAAAGATCCTCTGCAGGAAGAAATGGCAACACACTCCAGTATTCTTGCCTGAGAAATCGCATCAACAGAGGAGCCTGACAGGCTATAGTCCAAAGGGTGGCAAAGTATCAAATACAACTGAGTGACTGAGCATGCACTAAAGCAGAAAACAGACGTTTTCTGTCTTCAGTTTCATTGAGGCTTTTTTTTTTTAATAAAATAATCATATAAACACATAATGAATATATCAATATTAAAAATAAATAAATTCTAAAGTATAGAAGCAGTATAGTAGTAGTGTGAGAGATATTCTTCCATTCATCCACCCATATATCCATTCATCTATCCATCCATGGCTGAGCAACTAAAAGTCATATGAAAAGTCATATGAAAACAAGGGTACAGTTATCAGGCTCTTCACAAAAGATAAACCATGATTGAGTGGAGGGAAACTAGAAAAACATATTTTCTGTATTTCATAACATTCCTATTATTGAAAAAATATTGTTTTGTGTAGAATAAGTCACAGGGACTTGAGTTGTTTTTGCTCTGTTTTACAGTGAAGTGTTAGGAATTAATATACTTAGCTGTGATAAAATGCTTATATTTCAGCAAAATTTCCAATTACCTTTCAGTTTATTGGTGCTTATTTGTTTACATTAAAAGATTAAATAGAATGATTTTGCCAAAATTAGAACAATTAAAATAGAAATTATAATAATTTTTTAAAGTTAAATTAAAATTATAAAATTAAAATAATATTTCAAAAATATACTATATATCCATTTCTTTTCCCTTCTTTCCCTTTCTTATTCTTTTTTCCCACTTAAAATATATCTGTTTATCTATATAAGTAAAGTATTGTTATATATTAATAAAGGTGATTTCTTAATGGCAGGATTTTTGATGCTGCATAATTTTTTTTCTCTCTTGGTGTTTTGGAAACCTATTTTTTATGAACATAGTCTATGGCATAAGCAATTTAATAGTGCTAAATCATTACTTGAAGTTATTTGCTGGAAAAATTATAAATTCAAATAAAAGTTGACAAGAAGAAGTGGTGCTTGAGGGCTACACTACACTGTAAGGTGTTGTGCTTTATTTGAATTTTCAGTTTTGATCTTATAAATTTGATTAGATTTTTACATGCAAAAAATTATGAGACAGCATTTTAATAAAAATAAATAAAATGAGAAAAAAAGAATTACTTAAAAATAGACCAACTTTGGTGTGTAAGGACATCATTTCATTTATTATGTGTTCATTTATCTGTTCATTCATTCTTCTACTAACTTTTGATAGATATGTATTTATTGCCTTTTGTGATCAAGCATTATTCTAGTACTTTAGTATTAATCAGTGAACAAACAGATCAAAATCCTTGTTGTCTCAAATTTTTGCATTCTGGGGATGGTGGAAACTCTGATTGTTGGATGTGGGTTGCTGAGTGGGTCTCAAATGTGATAGTGATGTTCAGTTCCATTCAGTTCAGTTGCTCAGTCATGTCCGACTCTTTGTGACTCCAGGAACTACAGCATGCCATACCTCCCTGTCCATCACCAACTCCCAGAGTCTATACAAACTCATATCCATCACGTCGGTGACGTCATCCAAGATAATGCTGTTAGCATTGAAGAAACATGAAAATACAGAAAAGACAAATCAGATAAATAAGCAGCATTACATGTCAATTATATGAATATTTAGGAAAATAATTATTCCTAGTCAGGGTGTCTGATAGACTCATGCTACCATTTATATATGAATTATCATGAATTCCACTTGAATGTAATAATGCCCCATTCCTGATCTTGTCTTTACTTATTTACTACAGAGCTCAATAGGATTTAAGGTATCTTAAGAAGATATGTATAGTAAAATAGAATAAATCCCTATACACTTTGTTTCCAAATTCTCTGGAGATTGAGCTTTTTTGGTAATAAACATAATCCCCTTATCGAGATCACATAACTATTCATAAAATAGAAAACCTCTAGAAAATTGTCTTTCTTGGATCACTCAATAATTATTTTGAGGTTTATGTGCTTCTATAATTCTTACTTCATTGGAATTTAAGGATTGATGAGCTCAGAATCTGTTAAGGATTTAAGAGCTTTTCAAGGAAATGATCTATATAAATACACGGTTTTACATTACATTATTTTCCTTTTTTACTGACATGTTAAGGTAGGGCTCATTCAGAGAGCAGCTTATGTGGCATTTACTCCATAAGCTGCTGATAATGTTCCTTAATGTCTGTAAGGTTCAGCTTCTTGTAGATGATACCTGCTGCACTCACCACTTCCTCACAGGATGTGTCAGTCATCCCAGGATCTTTACAAGGCCACAGTTCTTTTTAGGTTCTTGAGTGGCATTTGAAGCACATCATCTTTGACAGCTGTTACTCACTTGATAAACAGTGTTGATGACAAAGTTTTTGTACTTTTGTTTCACTGACTCCATTTACAACTTATAGTAGAGTTAATTTATGTTTACACAAGAAACATAAATTTGCAAATGAATTGGCAAATTACAATAATTTTCTAATTAACTAAAGGAAAATTGAAAACAAAAATTATCCTTAATTACCAACAAATTTCAGAAAAAAACAACAACTGTGAATTCCTTAATTTATTTGACTAACATAATTATTTTCACATTTTCTTTGTTCCTTTTCCATATGACTTTGAGTAACCTACAAAAAAAAAAAAACTATTATTCACACATTTATTTTTTAATTGTTATTGACTGAAATTATATGGAGTTTGTACCAATGTCCTATAACAATAATAAAGAGCATTTCTATTTAACTACAACTTTGACACAAATATCTGTTTTATTTATAACAATATGTCCATGTTATATGCTATATTTGTATTTTGACATCTAGAGTGCAGACTCCTAAGTGGAGAGGTTATGATGAAGAGTCTAAAGAAGAATCAAGTGTGCTGAAACTGTGTGCTGGGGGAGAAAGAGAGGGATGTGAAGCTAAATAAATAGATAAATAGGCAGGCAGGTAGGTAGATAGATAATTCATTTTATGTGGAAGGCTTGTGGTTTTCTCCTTATTGCTCAATTTGTTTTAGCCTTTTCAAAGTATTGCTTATGCTATGGCTTGAACTATTACNTTATCATGAATTCCACTTGAATGTAATAATGCCCCATTCCTGATCTTGTCTTTACTTATTTACTACAGAGCTCAATAGGATTTAAGGTATCTTAAGAAGATATGTATAGTAAAATAGAATAAATCCCTATACACTTTGTTTCCAAATTCTCTGGAGATTGAGCTTTTTTGGTAATAAACATAATCCCCTTATCGAGATCACATAACTATTCATAAAATAGAAAACCTCTAGAAAATTGTCTTTCTTGGATCACTCAATAATTATTTTGAGGTTTATGTGCTTCTATAATTCTTACTTCATTGGAATTTAAGGATTGATGAGCTCAGAATCTGTTAAGGATTTAAGAGCTTTTCAAGGAAATGATCTATATAAATACACGGTTTTACATTACATTATTTTCCTTTTTTACTGACATGTTAAGGTAGGGCTCATTCAGAGAGCAGCTTATGTGGCATTTACTCCATAAGCTGCTGATAATGTTCCTTAATGTCTGTAAGGTTCAGCTTCTTGTAGATGATACCTGCTGCACTCACCACTTCCTCACATGATGTGTCAGTCATCCCAGGATCTTTACAAGGCCACAGTTCTTTTTAGGTTCTTGAGTGGCATTTGAAGCACATCATCTTTGACAGCTGTTACTCACTTGATAAACAGTGTTGATGACAAAGTTTTTGTACTTTTGTTTCACTGACTCCATTTACAACTTATAGTAGAGTTAATTTATGTTTACACAAGAAACATAAATTTGCAAATGAATTGGCAAATTACAATAATTTTCTAATTAACTAAAGGAAAATTGAAAACAAAAATTATCCTTAATTACCAACAAATTTCAGAAAAAAACAACAACTGTGAATTCCTTAATTTATTTGACTAACATAATTATTTTCACATTTTCTTTGTTCCTTTTCCATATGACTTTGAGTAACCTACAAAAAAAAAAAAACTATTATTCACACATTTATTTTTTAATTGTTATTGACTGAAATTATATGGAGTTTGTACCAATGTCCTATAACAATAATAAAGAGCATTTCTATTTAACTACAACTTTGACACAAATATCTGTTTTATTTATAACAATATGTCCATGTTATATGCTATATTTGTATTTTGACATCTAGAGTGCAGACTCCTAAGTGGAGAGGTTATGATGAAGTTATTTTTTAATTGTTATTGGCTGAAATTATATGGCGTTTGTACCAATGTCCTATAACAATAATAAAGAGCATTTCTATTTAACTACAACTTTGACACAAATATCTGTTTTATTTATAACAATATGTCCATGTTATATGCTATATTTGTATTTTGACATCTAGAGTGCAGACTCCTAAGTGGAGAGGTTATGATGAAGAGTCTAAAGAAGAATCAAGTGTGCTGAAACTGTGTGCTGGGGGAGAAAGAGAGGGATGTGAAGCTAAATAAATAGATAAATAGGCAGGCAGGTAGGTAGATAGATAATTCATTTTATGTGGAAGGCTTGTGGTTTTCTCCTTATTGCTCAATTTGTTTTAGCCTTTTCAAAGTATTGCTTATGCTATGGCTTGAACTATTACCTATGCTATGGAATCATTTATAATCTTGATGTGGCATCTTAACCAACACTGGTTTAAAGATTGTTATCTCATGTACACGCCAGTGACCAACATGCATTTTGCTTCATTCAGCTTCAGTAAAATTTAGACAGGTTTATTCCTGACTATAGGCCCCTGACCTTCTTTTTGTTTTATTTTAGAAAAACTTTAAATCTTATTCTGCTCATTTGAGATGTAAATGTTCTCCCAGCTTCTCAGCAGTTTTACAAGCCAGTTTCCCATCAGTTTCTCAAGCATCTAGGAGTCATCTCTTTGAAATACAATCATCAAGAAAGATGGAGTACCTTTCTCAGGCTCAGTGGAAGGGTAGGAGTCTAACTTCAGCAAGCTCTAGTTAGTAAACACAAGTGGTCTCATTACAGACATTAACCTACCTCCTACATTGTTTTTTTAATTGGAGGATAATTGCTCTACAATATTGTGGTGTTCTCTGCCATGCATCTATATGAATCAGTTTTAATTTGTGACATTGTACAGGAGACAGGGATCAAGACCATCCCCATGGAAAAGAAATGCAAAAAAGCAAAATGGTTGCCTGAGGAGTCCTTGCAAATAGTTGTGAAAAGGAGAGAAGTGGAAAGCAAAGGAAAAATGGAAAGATATTCCCATTTGAATGCAGAGTTCCAAAGAATATCAAGAAGATATAAGAAAGCCTTCCTCAGTGATCAATGCAAAGAAATAGAGGAAAACAACAGAATGGGAAAGACTAGAGGTCTCTTCAAGAAAATTAAAGATACCAAGGGAACGTTTCATGCAAGGATTCATGGTGATTTCAGCCATGAAATTAAAAGACACTTACTCCTTGGAAGGAAAGTTTTGACCAACCTAGACAGCATATTAAAAAGCAGAGACATTACCAACAAAGGTCCATCTAGTCAAGGCTATGATTTTTCCAGTGGTCATGTATGGATGTGAGAATTGGACTGTGAAGAAAGCTGAGCACCAAAGAACTGATGCTTTTGAACCATGGTGATGGAGAAGACTCTTGAGAGTCCCTTGGACTGCAAAGAGATCCAACCAATCCATCCTAAAGGAGATCAATCCTGGTTGTTCATTGGAAGGACTGATGCTGAAGCTGAAACTCCAATACTTTGACCAACTCATGCGAAGAGCTGACTCATTGGTAAAGACCCTATGCTCGGAGGGATTAGGGACAGGAGGAGAAGGGGACGACAGAGGATGAGCTGGCTGGATGGCATCACTGACTCGATGGACGTGGTTTTGGGTAGACTCTGGGAGTTGGTGTTGGACAGGGAAGCCCGGCGTGCTGCGATTTATGTGGTTGCAAAGAGTCGGACACAACTGAGCGCCTGGAATGAGATATATATATACAAGATGTGTATAAGAGACAGGTTTTACATTACATTATTTTCCTTTTTTACTGACATGTTAAGGTAGGGCTCATTCAGAGAGCAGCTTATGTGGCATTTACTCCATAAGCTGCTGATAATGTTCCTTAATGTCTGTAAGGTTCAGCTTCTTGTAGATGATACCTGCTGCACTCACCACTTCCTCACATGATGTGTCAGTCATCCCAGGATCTTTACAAGGCCACAGTTCTTTTTAG
>SJYX01024176.1:383258-396967 GCA_006410675.1 Oreotragus oreotragus
TATTTTGGGGGGCTCCAAAATCACTGCAGATGGTGACTGCAGCCATGAAATTAGAAGACGCTTACTCCTTGGAAGAAAAGTTATGACCAGTCTAGATAGTATATTCAAAAGCAGAGACAATACTTTGCCGACTAAGGTCCATCTAGTCAAGGCTATGGTTTTTTCTGTGATCGTGTATGGATGTGAGAGTTGGACTGTGAAGAAAGCTGAGCACCAAAGAATTGATGTGTTTGAACTGTGGTGTTGGAGAAGACTCTTGAGAGTCCCTTGGACTGCAAGGAGATCCAATCAGTCCATTCTGAAGGAGATCAACCCTGGGATTTCTTTGGAAGGAATGATGCTAAAGCTGAAACTCCAGTACTTTGGCCACCTCATGTGAAGAGTCGACTCATTGGAGAAGACTCTGATGCTGGGAGGGATTGGGGCAGGAGGAGAAGGGGATGACCAAGAATGAGATGGCTGGATGGCATCACAGACTCGATGGACGTGAGTCCGAGTGAACTCCGAAAGATGTTAATGAACAGGGAGGCCTGGTGTGCTGTGATTCATGGTGTCGCAAAGAGTAGGACACGACTGAATGACTGAACTGAACTGAACTGAAGAGATCGAATTCCCAGGCAGGTCAAGGCATATCAGCCTCCTGATAATTGTATCCCTGGGCAGGTCAAGGCATGTTGACCTCCTGGGACCCCTGGACCTGCATATCTCCAAGCAGGTTTAGGTGTGACAACTTCCCAAGGACCAAATCTCTAAGCAGGTGAAGGCAGATCAACCTCCTGGGAGTTCCCAAGGTCTCCAGTATGACCAGTGCTGAGTAGAATTAAGGGGTTGTAATTTTAAATCATTGCCGGTTTGTCAACAGTGAATGGGAATAGATACCATGATGTAAAGCAATCCGAGCCTGTGCCCTGAGACTGGGAGCCTTATGAAACAGCCATAAGGTTTATCCTCTTATTGGTCTGAGGAAAGGTAAGTCACTGATTTCCTCCCCTAGTCCTCCATAAGAGCAGCTTAGGGTATCTCCCATGGTAAACATTTCATTGTCAGAGACCCACTTTAGGTAATAACAGAAGTAATGACAAAAGGGTGGGTTATCTGGTCCTGTTAGGGGCATTAAGAGTGTTTTAATAATAAGCTGTGTGAAGCAATGTTGCCTACAGAGGGGGCAGGGTCCTGGTTGTAGGAGTTAGTAAGTGGCTTAAGAACAAATTGATGAGGAAACAGCCCAGATATTCCATAAAAGTGGAGTGGAGATATGATAGGGGGTATGTTTTTAATTTTAGGAGAAGAGCAGTAAGGGTTTTGGCCCAAATGGCCTGTGGGGCTAACTCCCAAAGTAGCAAACATTGTCCCTTGAAGCTGAGTTGCCCTTGAAGGGATGCCACGAACAGATGGACTTGTAGCAGGCATTGTGTGCCTGTCTCCCCACTCTAGCAGGTTCACTGAGAGATGCTGTTGTTGCACATGTTGTAGGAAACATGGAAGATGAAGGCCTGAAGATCTAGAGGCAGTGGATATTATACAGCATTTCCCTCCCAAGAGGAAGCTATTTTCTGGTTATCCCTCCAGAATATTATAGAATGGCAACATTATGGGCCCAGATGGGGCTCAGGAAAGAGCATGAAACAGGAGGGTAGGGGGCAGGGCACAAATTTGAAAGAATAACATAGCCCAAGGGCATAACATAGTCCAAGGGCATAACATAAACTGGTTAAAATCAAATGGGTCCAAGATGACAAAATCAAATTCAGTTCAGTTCAGTTCAGTTGCTCAATCGTGTCCGACTCTTTACGACCCCAAGAATCACAGCATGCCAGGCCTCCCTGTTCCTCACTATCTCCCGGAGTTCACTCAAACTCACGTCCATTGAGTCCGTGATGCCATCCAGCCATCTCATCCTTGGTTGTCCCCTTCTCCTCCTGCCTCCAATCCCTCCCAGCATCAGAGTCTTCTCCAATGAGTCAATTCTTCACATGTTTCAGCTTTAGGATAATTCCTTCCAAACAAATCCCAGGATTGATCTTCAGAATGGACAGGTTGGATCTCCTTGCAGTCCAAGGGACTCTCAAGAGTCTTCTCCAACACCACAGTTCAAAAGCATCAATTCTTTGGTGCTCAGCCTTCTTCACAGTCCAACTCTCACATCCATACATGACCACTGGAAAAACCATAGCCTTGACTAGATAGACCTTAGTCGGCAAAGTAATGTCTCTGCTTTTGAATATGTTATCTAGGTTGGCCATAATTTTTCTTCCAAGGAGTAAGCGTCTTTTAATTTTATGGCTGCAGTCACCATCTGCAATGATTTTGGAGCCCCAAAAAATAAAGTCTGATACTTCTTCCACTGTTTCCTCATCTATTTCCCATGAAGTGATGGGACCGGATGCCATGATCTTCATTTTCTAAATGTTGAGCTTTAAGCCAACTTTTTCACTCTCCTCTTTCATTTTCATCAAGAGGCTTTTTAGGTCCTCTTCACTTTCTGCCATAAGGGTGGTGTCATCTGCATATCTAAGGTTATTGATATTTCTCCCGACAACCTTGATTCCAGCTTGTGTTTCTTCCAGTCCAGCATTTCTCATGATGTACTCGGCATATAAGTTAAATAAGCAGGGTGACAGTATACAGCCTTGACAAACTCCTTTTCCTATTTGGAACCAGTCTGTTGTTCCCTGTCCAGTTCTAACTGTTGCTTCCTGACTTGCATACAGATTTCTCAAGAGGCAGGTTAGGTGGTCTGGTATTCCCATCTCTTTCAGAATTGTCCACAGTTTATTGTGATCCACAGAGTCAAAGGCTTTGGCATAGTCAATAAAGCAGAAATAGATATTTTCCTGGAACTCTCTTGCTTTTTCCATGATCCAGCGGATGTTGGCAATTTGATCTCTGGTTCCTCTCCTTTTCGATCTCTAGGAGCATGTCATGCCTCAGCCTTCCTGGGAATCTGCACTGTGACCCACGCCTGGCTCTCAGGTTGCAACAGTACTGGATTGGATAAACTTCACAAACCTCACCGCTAAGGAAGTCCAACCATGTAAATAGAAGGAAGTCTATTAGTTGTGGGACTGTGCCTAGTTTCAGCAAAAACTTGAGTCCAATGAGAACCTCATTGCCTTTTTGGAAAATCTAAAAGAGACCCTCAAAAAGTTTACCAATCTGGACTTAGACTCTTAAGAGGGACAGGTGATTTTAAAGAACAAATTCCTGTTCCAATGTGAATTAGACATAAGGATAAAGTTACAACACCTTCAGCAGCAGGATCCTGCTGCCTCTTTAAATGAGATGGTCCAGATAGTCACCAATACCTTTTATAACAGAGAACAGGAGAGGGAGGCCAAGGCCCAGTAATGGAAGAAAAAGAAAGAAACAAGGCATCCCCAGATGTTGGCCACCCTCCAGGGAAGCTCTATGGCAAAGCCTGACTCCTTAAAAGACAAGGCATGGGTAAATGCCTAATCTGTATACAGGTAGGACATTGGGCCAAACAGTGTCCAAACCGTGGCAAGTCTCCTAAAATGGGTTGCTACAAATGCCATTAATTGGGGCATTGGGTGTCACTCTGCCCTCAGGACCCAAGACCCTCAAGGTCAAGTAGCAAGCCTTCCTTCATGATGGTTCAACAGGACTGAAGTGGCCGGCTCCAGCCAACCCGCCTGTCACAGATAACCATCATGCAGGTGAAACTGGACGTGGCAGGTAGGCAGAATTTCTTGGTTGACACAGGGGCTACTACTTTGTCCTGATCTCCTGCTCCAGAGCCTTTTTCTTCCAAGCCTATACCATTTTGGATGCTACGGGGAAAAAAAATTACAAAAAGATTCACCTGAGAACTTTGTTTCCAGGGTGGACAAATATTTTCCCACCAGTTTCTGGTGGTCCCTGAGTGTCCTACTCCCTTATTGAGAAGAGATCTTTTCCTGTCTTTGAAATCTTGCAGCTATTGCAGTCCTGATAGAAGATGTTTTAAATCTCACTCTTGGGGGCAAACTATTTTTATCAGCCAGCAAGTGAAGCAACTCCTGAATGGGAGAGGCCATTTATGGATGTCTGATCAAAGGATCCTCAGATATCAAGTAGTGCTGACAGAAAATACAGGCCTCACTATATCCCCTTGTGAGGTTCGCAGCCCAGCTACCCTCCTGCCTACCCCTGAGGGCTCTCTCTCCTTTCACTCTTACCTCTAATAGTGANAACTCCTGAATGGGAGAGGCCATTTATGGATGTCTGATCAAAGGATCCTCAGATATCAAGTAGTGCTGACAGAAAATACAGGCCTCACTATATCCCCTTGTGAGGTTCGCAGCCCAGCTACCCTCCTGCCTACCCCTGAGGGCTCTCTCTCCTTTCACTCTTACCTCTAATAGTGAGGGCTTTCAAGAGGATCATAGTGGTGGTTCAAAAGGAGGGACTCCTACATGCCACTACTCATTTAGGGGAGAAGGCCTTCCAAAAATTACCACAAAGGTCCTTCAGAGGAACAGGCCCCAAAATGACTATAAGACAAGTGGCCTCCTCTTGTCCCACTTGCCCCAAGGAGCTCAAAGACCCCAGCTGACACGGTCTGTCCAACGACATGGGACCTACCCAGGAGAGGACTGGCAGATGGACTTCACCCAGATGCCAGTTTTTCAAGGGTATAAATACCTATTAGTCACAATAGATACATTCACAGGATGGACTGAAGTCTTTACCACCTGGACTAAGGCTGCTGCTGCTGCTGCTGCTAAGGTAGTTCAGTCATGTCCGACTCTGTGTGACCCCATAGATGGCAGCCCACCAGGCTCGCCTGTCCCTGGGATTCTCCAGGCAAGAATACTGGAGTGGGTTGCCATTTCCTTCTCCATGAGAAGGCTGAGGAGGTGTTTAAAAAAAAAAAAAATCTTCTCCATGAAATCATTCTGAGATTTGGTCTCCCCAGGTCATTAAAAAGTGACAATAGGACATCATTTACATCTAAAGTCACCCAAGGGGTCTCTAAAGCATTGGGCATTACTTATTATCTCCATTGTGCCAGGAGGCCTCAGTCTTCAGGAAAAGTGAAAAGAACCAACCAGTTCTTAAAATCGAAATAATAAAAAAAATAACTCAGGAGACCTCCCTGGGATGGAGGAGGCTTTACCAATAGCTCTCCTCTGTACCCATACTGCCCCTAAGGAACAGTTTGGCCTTAGTCCTTATGAGATGCTCTATGGGATACCTTTTGTTTATGTCAATGACCTCTTCCTAGATCCAGAGGTTCAGACTCTCCAGTCTTATACCATTGGGCAATTCCAACAGCATATATGCTTATGGGGTGTCAACCAGGACCCAAAATATTCTAAAGAGCCACCACTATATGTTGCAGGGGCTCAAGTCCTAATTAAATTCTGGAAAGATGGGTCCCCAAAGGCTCAACTCCTGCTCACCTCGAAGGGCCCCTACCCTGTAATATGTTCTACCCCAACAACAGTCAAAGTACCATGGCACAACTCCCAGATTCACTACTCATGAGTCAAGCCATGGAAGAAAACAGAAGAGGACACTCAATATACCTGTGAGCCCCTGGGAGATCTCAGATAACTATCCAGAACTACAAATGAGTGCCATTGTATTTAAAAAAAAAAAAAAAAGCCAAAATTAAATTTCTGGGGAAAAGATTTCTCAGGACAGCTCTCAAGAGTTAACACAGCATGGCAGGGGTTGTACTTCAAAATAGACAGGAGATAGATCTCCTGATCTCTGAACAAGGAGGGACTTGAACCATCTTGAAAGAGACCTGTTGTTTCTGGGTAAATGCTTCCACCTAAGTTAAAGAAAGTCTCACAGTTCTTAAGAAAAACATTCAAATACTACAGGATCTCAAAGAACAAGCTGGAGAGTTCTCGGGGTGGCTACAGTCTCTCTTTGGGGGATCCTTCTCCTAGCAAGGAGGAATTTGGAGTTGGCTAATGCCCTTATTAATCCCTGTTATCACCATTTGGATGCTGCTTATGGTTCCTCCATGTATTATCAGTTGTCTAACCCATTTTTGTCTCTGCCTAGGTCAACAAGCTACAACAGTCAGAGCCAGTTCAACAAGGATACTTAAAACTACAGGCTGACCACGGAAAATATCACTCACCATTAGATGGACCCTGCTATAAAGACTCTGAGGCCTGAGACTAGCAAGAGAGGGAGGGTCAATACCCCTCGCCATCCCAGCTCTGCAAGAAGCAGCCAGAGAGACCTCAACGCCCCTTTTCTCAAAGAATTGGGTGTCCCATCTCTTGAGGGGGAAATGTTAGGTAGTTAGAATAGGAAAAAGGAGTCCAGAATGGCGGTGGCTAAAAGACAAAGAAGGAAAAAGCTCTCAAAAATAGAACAAAGGAAGGTCCAAGGGCTGGAGTGAGAATCTCGGGTGAAACAGCCCTCTTGGCTATCTCAATTTACATAGAGTGGGCTCAGTGGGGAGGAGAAAATGCATTTAGAAAGAGGAGCCAAAATTGAGCCCTTCTCTTCTTTTGGGTTGACCTGCCCTCACAGCTTGAGGATATATTTTCCTTTGCTTGCCAAATAAAACTGAGCTGTAACCAAGCTGTGACAATGGACCTCCATTTAAACTGAGTTGCAACTGAGCTGTAACACTGGTCCACCACTTCAAATTTTTGCTGCAGCAAGACAGAACAGAGGAAATTACATACTCCCCCAACATTATTTTCAAAACAACTAACCCCCTTAACCCTTACCACTTAATGTACTCTGGTCACTTGAACTAACTGGAATTAGAAATGTATTCTCATATAAAGTATTTTTCTCAACCCCTTAATTTCTAATTCTAGGTGACACACAAAGCTACTTACATAAGGTATTACTATAAGAAGCAAATAACAAAGAAATATAATATAGTTAATATTTTAAGAATAGTTAAGCTAATAATATGTGTGCTTATTTGCTCAGTCGTGTCTAACTGCAAAATTTTGGACTGTAGCCTGCCCGGCTACTCTGTCTATAGGATTTTTCAGCCAAGAATACTAAAGTGGGTTGCCATTCTCAACTCCCCAGGACCTTCCTGCCCTAGAGATGGAACCCTCATCTTCTGTTACTCCTGTCTTGCGTTAAGATTCTTTACTTGCTGTGCCATTGAAGAAGCTCAAAGATAAAAGTATAAATAATGTTTAAAACTTATTAACAAAGTTAAAAATTGAATCCTTTTAGGTACCCATAGACAGGAAATACTGAATGTTGGGCAATTATGTGCCATGCAGGAGCTGTGCTAGATATTCACACATTAAAATTAGCATGGACATTTCTTTTTCTCAATAAATTTAACATGTTACATAGGCAAAGAAAGTTAAACTAATAATGACAGAACTAGATGATAAGAGCTGACTAAACACGTAAAAGAATATCAAAAAGCAAAGCACATTCTTCAAGAATGTTTTTGCACACAAAAATGATGTTATTTGATTTAAAAGTGAGAACATATTTTCTATATGATTAAGAGGGATATTGAGGCAGTTAGAATGATATGTGCGAAAACCTGAGCCACAGAGAATGCATCTTTAATAGTCTAGTATTTGAATCATGAGGTATAGGTAAAGGCAGAGTTGAAGAGAAGAGATAGGTGTAAGAAGTATTATCCTCTTTAGGCATTTAAAGAGAAAGGATCTAATACAAGAAATTAGGAGCTTACAAATTCTTTGAGATGGTGAATGAGTAGTCTGTCCAGAGCAAACTATTTTACTGAAGCTGTTCTTCAAAAATAAAGAAGCTGCTACTCCAGCCATGGCCTTTCATTCTCATAAATCAGCTACTACATTGCTGAATCCAATCCTTGATATTTCCTTTTAATAGGAATCTCCTTACAACTTCTATTGCCAGCTGAAAGAGCAATAGGAGGATGCACTTGACTTTATCTACCAAATATCACTGAAATTCATTTACCTTGTGGAGTTTAATTTACAATGTCTTTTAAGTATGTGAGGGCAAGGCACTCTAGAGAAAAAAATTTAAAAAACAGATCATATTCTCCAAATACCATCTCTTTGAGTATTCAATATCTTAATTTATACTTTCACACATACTTTTACTCCTAAAGCATAGCAGTAGTAAGATAATAACAATATCTCTGCATCATTATAAAACCATTCATTTTATAAATAATGACTCATTCATTTTGTTCATCATAAGAAATACTCAGAGTCCTGTCAGTCACCATGTAAACCCCAAATTATATTCATTCCCCTTATGGATCAATCAAATTTCTACTTGCTCTCTTATAAGGCTACAAAATTATAAAGACAATTTTCAAATTACATTTTACATTAAATAATGGGGATAGTAAATAAAAATGACCAAGATTTATATTTCTAAAAATAATTGATGATTTTTATATAGAGAGATAGCAAATGTTTTATATAAACATTTATATACGGAGATATTTTTGCAAATATTTATCATTATTGACAACTTCTACATAGAATATACTCCAACCATTACTGTTCTATAGCCTAGATGAACTGCTTTCTTTTACTTTAGCTATTATGACTTATTCAATGAATGAATCAGAGCAAGATACCGAACTGTAATATATTGTCATCAATATTCAGAATCTTAGGAATTCTTTAAGTGGTATCTTTAAGTGGTAGTAAGATCAAGAGGTGAAATTTTGTTTTTCCCTGGAGGGGCTATTTGAATCTTTTCTAGACTATACTGCAAACTACAAAATTCACTGAAATGCAAGTCCTTAAATATTTACTTACATTTTTTATTCTCTAGTGTGCTTATATCTTGTCAAAGCATTTATGATACCCCATTGTTCCTACTCAAAAATAAATGGGCATAAAGTCAAGCAGCTAATATAACCCTAAAGAAACATGTTGAAGGTGTACTTCAGTTGCTACATGGTGGAGATCAACCATTATTGTTTTTTGCCTTATTGCCATAGGGGAATTGTAACCAATTATAGGTAAATAGACATATATTGGGTACTGGCAGCAAAGTCAAATTAATCCAGTTTAAAAATCACATCTGGAATATAATCTGTGGTAGGATTAATCATTTGAATAAATCAATGTAGAGTCCATTGATATTCATTTTTTAAGTATTGCCTCTCTTTGCATTAACCAAATTAGTGAGTTATTTAGAATATATAATATGATGAATTTCATTTGACACTGATATATCATTTCCTATTTTGTATCATGTTTTGGCACACAAACGCAGCCTCAGAGGTCCCCGCATTATTCTTTCTTCTTAATTACTTCAATTAAAAGGCCAAAAATTAATGCATGAATATTCCAACTCTTCAGTCAGAGACTGGAACATATATACTGGATGGACTCTTGTTCTACAGTAAGATGAAGCCAGACTTGAATTACTCTTCCACTTGATTTCCAGAGGTGGATCCCAGTGATATTTGGTATTTTATAGACTGGAATTAATGAGAATGTATTCAAGAATCTCTCCAAAGATAGTTTGCTCTCTTTTCTTGGTATAAACCTATCCTAAAAAATATCTGAATGCCATTTTGGAAAAGGCAAACACATACTCATATCAATATCACAGGGTGCTTCTTCAAAAGCCCCCAACTTTCTCTAACCTGATAAGACAAGGATCTATGATCTGAATCATATCTGTAATTGACTGTAATTGAGTATAAGGCCACAGTTATTACATAAAGTTGAATTCAGTCTCTTGCTTACCATGCAGAGATTTCTCAGATGTTTGAATCACAAAGAATCCATAATTTTCAGTGCTATAATAACATAATGAATTAGACATCATTAAAAAGAATGAAACTAGATCACTTTCTAACACCACACACAAAAATAAACTCAAAATGGATTAAAGATCTAAATGTAAGACCAGAAACTATAAAACTCCTAGAGGAGAACATAGGCAAAACACTCTCCGACATAAATCACAGCAGGATCCTCAATGATCCGCCCCCCAGAATACTGGAAATAAAAGCAAATATAAACAAATGGGATCTAATTAAAATTAAAAGCTTCTGCACAACAAAGGAAACTATAAGCAAGGTGAAAAGACAACCCTCTGAATGGGAGAAAATAATAGCAAATGAAGCAACTGACAAACAACTAATCTCAAAAATATACAAGCAACTTATACAGCTCAATTCCAGAAAAATAAACGACCCAATCAAAAAATGGGCCAAAGAACTAAATAGACATTTCTCCAAAGAAGACATACGGATGGCTAACAAACACATGAAAAGATGCTCAACGTCACTCATTATCAGAGAAATGCAAATCAAGACCACAATGAGATACCACTTCACACCAGTCAGAANAAAAAAAAAAAAAAAAGCCCATAGGGTCAGCTCTACGTGCTTCTAAATTCTGTATTTGCTCTGTGAACTTTGTCAAGGTATTTAACCATTCTAAGACTCTGTTTCCTCTTCTAGAAACTGTACTAACACAATTAGTCTCTGAATATTGGTTCTACTTGCTGAATGTAAGCAGAATGTGTATCAATGTATACTTATAATTCATCCCACATTGTCAGTTCAGATATTGCACCTATTTATTTTTGTTGTTGTATAAGTTTTTAAGTTAATGAAACTCTATCAAGTGAAGTTAAGGTGAAGTATTATAATTGGGTATACATTGCATTAAAATTTCTTTACCTATGTGTGGAAAACCAGGCTAATACTATCTTTTACAAAATGATTCCTATAACTATTCTTGTTTTGCAGTGCCCTTCATTACTTCAGGCATTGACCATCAAGTGACTATACTCTTGATCTATGTAAAACTAAATATTTATGTAGTAGTGAAATATAAACCTCTCATTACAGAGTCAGAGAAATTTAATCCCCATTAAATTGAGTTGCCAATTCAATTGATGGTCCTTTGAATCATATTTACTCAAGGAGTAAGGGTAAGCTTTTCTAAGGCCAAGTATTTTCATGTTAATTAAACTTAAATTGTAGCATTAGAATCTCTAAGAGAGCTGGAGTCATGTAGAAAAATGTCCCTGGTAAGTTTAATGTTTGCTCAAACTCAAGAAGATGTGTATAAGAGACAGGGGCATAACATAGTCCAAGGGCATAACATAAACTGGTTAAAATCAAATGGGTNATGTAGAAAAATGTCCCTGGTAAGTTTAATGTTTGCTCAAACTCAAGATGAGCCAGATTTTCAGCTTTAACAAAATGTAACCAGTCAGGAATATCCAATAAAGTAAGTGGATAACCAACTACATTCATGAAGAGTAATGGCATATTGATTAATCAGTTTTAGAATCTATTTTTTCTTTTTTCTTTTTTTTTAGATTGCACTCAAAGGGGAGTGCTGGAAAATCAATGATAAACTGAGAGTCAAATAAAGAAAATCTTTAGTATTTCTATTGATCCTAGAAGGCACTTGAAGGTTTAATGCCCCTCAGAGGCCCCATCAGGATGTCTTGATACTGACTATCAGAGAAGTTGATCAAATGTAAATAAAGATAATACCAAAAATATTATCTTAAATTTAAAGAAATTTAAATACATGAATTTCTATATAATAAACTTCTTGCAACCTGCATTCTAGTATTTTTTCAAGGTCACTGTGATATTAGAGTGTTGCAGAAACCTGTAATCAAGAAACCAAGCAGCACTGGGAGAGTTGGAGAACTCAGGTTTATTACACAGGTGGGCCCAGAGGATTTAACCCTCCAAGCTTGGAGCCCCGAACAAAGCGGTCACAAAGATTTTATAAACAGTGCATGACAGCAGACTATAGTGGGCAAAGCTAGCTGTTAATAAACTGGTATAAACTGGGGGGTTTCACTAGCTCAGGAACAATGTTTAGGACAGGGGAAGGGAATGCCTGACCTTTACACAGACAAGCATGGTTAAGCAGGATTAAAGGGGTTGATATAGCAAAAGCAGGGAAAGGGTGACTGAGATAAGCTTTAGTTCCTAGAATTATTATAAGTCTCTATTTTCTCAAGACTACTTGACTTTGTAAGGAGCAAGCTGAATTAGAGAAGAAGAATAAGTATGAAGTTACTTTAAGCTTTAACTTTTCCTCTTCAATAGTATGTACAAAATGAGTTTTACAAACTTTGGCTCAGTTCAATTCAGTTCAGTTGCTCAGTCATGTCCTATTCTTTGTGATTCCATGAATCTCAGCATGCAAGGCCTCCCTGTCCATCACTAACTCCCAGAGTCTACCCAAATCCCAGTCCATCGAGTTAGTGATGCCATCCAGCCATCTCATCCTCTGTCGTCCCCATCTCCTTCTGCCCCCAATCCTTCCCAGAATGAGGGTCTCTTCCAATGAGTCAACTCTTCGCATGAGGTGGCCAAAGTACTGGAGTTTCAGCTTCAGCATCAGTCCTTCCAATGAACACGCAGGACTGATCTCCTTTAGGATGGACTGGTTGGATATCTTTGCAATCCAAGGGACTCTCAAGAGTCTTCTCCAACACCATGGTTGAAAAGCAAAAATTTTTTGTTGCTCAGCTTTCTTCACAGTCCAACTCTCACATCCATACATGACCACTGGAAAAACCATAGCCTTGATTAGATGGATGTTTTCTGGCAAAGTAATCTCTCTGCTTTTAAATATGCTATCCAGTTTGGTCATAAATTTCCTTCCAAGGAGTAAGCGTCTTTTCATTTCATGGCTGCAATCACCATCTGCAGTGACTTGGGAGTCCCCCAAAATAAAGTCTGCCACTGTTTCCACTGTTTTACCATCTATTTCCCGTGAAGTGATGGGACCAGATGCCATGATCTTAGTTTTATGAATGTTGAGATTTAAGCCAACTTTTTCACTCCCTTCACTATCATCAAAAGGTTTTTTAGTCCCTCTTCACTTTCTTCTGTAAGTGTGATGTCGTCTACATATCTGAGGTTATTGATATTTCTCCCAGCAATCTTAATTCCAGCTTGTGCTTCTTCCAGACCAGCATTTCTCATGATGTACTCTGCATATAAGTCAAATAAGCAGGGTGAAAATATACAGCATTGACATACTCCTTTTCCTATTTGGAACCAGTCTGTTCCATGTTCAGTTAATTATTGCTTCCTGACCTGCATATGGTCAGATGGTCTGGTATTCTCAGCTCTTTCAGAATTTTTCACAGTTTATTGTGGTCCACACAGTCAAAGGCTTTGACATAGTTAATAAAGCAGAAATAAATGTTTTTCTGACTTCCCTGGTCACTGAGATGGTAAAGATTATGTCTACAATGTGGGAGACCTGGGTTCGATACCTGGGTTGGGAAGTTCTCTGGAGAAGGAAATGTCAACTCGCTCAAGTAATCTTGCTTAGAAAATCCCATGGATGTGAAGCCTGTTGTCCATGGGGTCACAAAGAGTTGGACATGACTGAGCGACTTCATGTTTTTCTGGAACTTTTGCTTTATTGATAATCCAGTGGATGTTGGCAGTTTGATTTCTGGTTCCTCTGCCTTTTCTAAAACCTGGTTAAACAATTGGAAGTTCACGGTTCACCTGTTGCTGAAGCCTGGCTTGGAGAATTTTGAGCATTACTTTACTAGCAGGTGAGATAAGTGCAATTGTGCGGTAGTTTGAGCATTCTTTGGCATTGCCTTTCTATGGGATTGAAATGAAAACTGACCTTTTCCAGTCTTGCGGCCACTGCTGAGTTTTCCAAATTTGCTGGCATATTGAATCATCACTTTCACAGCATCATCTTCAGGATTTGAAATAGCTCAACTGGAATTCCATCACCTCCACTAGCTTTGTTCGTGGTGATGCTTTCTAAGGCCCACTT
>SJYX01024176.1:400050-432379 GCA_006410675.1 Oreotragus oreotragus
GGAAAAGGAGTATGTCAAGGCTGTATATTGTCACCCTGCTTATTTAACTTATATGCAGAGTACATCATGAGAAACTCTGAGCTGGAAGAAACACAAGCTGGAATCAAGACTGCTGGGAGAAATATCAATAACCTCAGATATGCAGATGACACCACTCTTATGGTAGAAAGTGAAGAGGACCTAAAAAGCCTCTAGATGAAAGTGAAAGAGGAGAGTGAAAAAGTTGGCTTAAAGTTCAACATTGAGAAAACGAAGATCATGGCATCTGGTCCCATCACTTCATTGGAAATAGATAAGGAAACAGTGGAAACAGTGTCAGACTTTATTTTTCTGTGCTCCAAAATCACTGCAGATGGTGATCACAGCCATGAAATTAGAAGACGCTTACTCCTTGAAAGGAAAGTTATGACCAACCTAGATAGTGTATTAAAAAGCAGAGACATTACTTTGCTGACTAAGGTCCATCTAGTCAAGGCTATGGTTTTTCCTGTGGTCATGTATGGATGTGAGAGTTGGACTGTGAAGAAGGCTGAGCACTGAAGAATTGATGCTTTTGAACTGTGGTGTTGGAGAAGACTCTTGAGAGTCCCTTGGACTGCAAGGAGATCCACTGCAATCAGTCCATTCTGAAGGAGATCAACCCTGGGATTTCTTTGGAAGGAATGATGCTAAAGCTGAAACTCCAGTACTTTGGCCACCTCATGCAAAGAGTTGACTCATTGGAGAAAACTCTGATCCTGGGAGGGATTGGGGGCAGGAGGAGAAAGGGACGACCGAGCATGAGATGGCTGGATGGCATCATTGACTCGATGGACGTGAGTCTGAGTGAACTCCAGGAGATGGTGATGAACAGGGAGGCCTGGTGTGCTGTGATTCATGGGGTCGCAAAGAGTCGGACACGACTGAGTGACTGAACTGAACTGAACTGAAGGTATTTTAAAGTAAAACAAATTTGTTATACAGAAAATAAAGTGCAAGCAAAAATGAAAAATGAGGAAAGTGAGTTGAGTCTATTTTTAAACTGCTTGATTATAAAAACAACTATTTTAATATAGCTGCAATGCAGAGATTGGGATTCACTTCCCCCACCCTTGTGTTAATCACCAATTGTTTGATAAACCATATGAAAATGTATTGCTTGATAATCTATATGAAAATAATATTTGATTGAAATAATAACTGCAATTGCCATACTCATGAAGGTGGTGGCTAAATCCTGCAAGACATTATCACAACTGCTTCTTCTTTTTTTTTTTTTTGTTATATCACCATTTACTTTATTTATTTATTTATTTATTTATTTTGTTTTTTGTTTTTAGCTCTCCTTTATTTTGGCAAAGAGTTGATTATCACTTTTCTGAGATTTTGATTGCCAGCAGCAGTGAAAAAATGTTATTCATCTCTCTTATACCTTCCCAATAGCAATGGATGCATATAAATTGAAAAACCAAACTACAATCCAGAATCCAGCTTCTGAAAGTTTTTAAAACAGTACAGACCATACAATAAAGAAGGGTTACTTACTTACACATTAGAAGTGTGAAATGCATATTAAATGAAAAGTTAGTCCAGACTATTCTTTTTCAGAGAGATATAGCTTTTAGGACATTTTATATTCAATACTTGAATTTTCAACCTTAGCTTTTAAGCAATCTGGGATGGGACAGGAAGTTTTTCAGCAGAAATAATGTATTCATATCAGATATGATTTAGGGAATGTATTTTTATTGGAAAGTTGGATCTTGGTTGGTAATATTTGTGGGTTGGTTAGTTGGAGACATGATTGGGGAAAAAGATATGAGTTAAGAAAAGAATGGTGTTGTACTGGCTCAGAAATTCTATTGGGATTAAAGATGTTAAATGATAACGTATACCATAAAAATGGAAGTTTTCCCCTATATGTGCTTATCTGTGAATATTAAAACTCAGAGAAAAAAATGACAAAATTTTAGAGATTGTACATTAACTTTAATGTGAGTAATCATATAGTCCCAAAAGTAAAAACCTTAAAATTAAATAAGTTGAACTTCAACAAAATTTAAAACTATTATCCTTTAAAAGGTACTATGAAGAGAATTAAAATATAGACTATAGACTCAGATAAATTATCTATAAATCCCGTATTTGATAAAAGATTTTACCCAAACTAAGGAAATATCAAAGCTCAACAATAATAAAAGAAAAAACTAATTTGAAAAAGGTCAAAAATTAATGACATCTCATCATAAAAATATGTCAATGGCAAATAAGCACTTAAAAATAGAAGAGGAGGCCACATTTCTCACATAATTTTATTAGTCACTAGGAAAAGTGTAAAATAATCTTAAATCTGATACTACTGCACTCAAATTAGAATGTTTACAATTAGTAAAACTGGTCATACTAAATTGATGAAGATGTTTTGTGACTAGAACTCTCAAATACTGCAGGTGGAATGCAAGATAGTGCAATCACTTCAGAGAATATTTTGGAAATTAGTTTAAAAGTTAGACATATTTGTAGCATATGACCCGGTTATTTTCCTCATGGCATTTACCCAAGAGAAATAAATGCATATTACATACACATTAATGTTCATAGAAGTTTATTAATAGTCAAAAGCTGGGAAGCAACCAAAATACCTGTTAACAATGAATGGATAAAATGTTGTGTTATATACTTATGATGGAATATTAATCAGCAAGGAAATAAAGGAACTAAAACTATAATATAGATGAACCTCCAAATAACTATATTGTATGAAAGAGGTCAGACCAAACATACACACACACACACACACACACACACACACAAGAATATATATTCTTTGATTCTATTCTTATAGATCTCTACAGAATACATACAATCTATAGGGTCAAAAAGGGACTCAGTGGTTTCCTGGAACTATAGTAAAGTGGAAGCATGATGGGCAGAAGTGAGGGATAACAAATGGTTACAGAACTCTTAGGAGTGAGGGATATACTCAGTATTTTGACTGTCGTGAGATTTCACCAGGTGTATACCTACATCAAAGGTTATGTAATTGTCTACACTAATCTTGTGCAGTTTATTGTATATCAGTTATACCTCAATAAACCTGTTCTAAAAAATAACTAGCTTTCAGTTTTATTAAATTTTTCCATTGCTTTCTTGCCTCAATTCATTGATGCTGTTCTTATTTTCATTATTCACTTTTTTCCCATTGGTTTGGGTATACTTAGCTCTTATTTTTCTGGAGTCTAAAAGTAGAAAATTAAGTCATTGATTTAAGACATAGTTTCTTTCTAAGTATTTAATGCTATAAATTTCTCTCTAAACATTGTTTCAACTGTATTCCACAAATTGTTACATGGTGGTTCAAACAGTCAAAAATCTGCCTGCAATTCAGAAGACCCAGGTTCAATCCCTGAGTCAGGAAGATCCCCTGGAGAAGGAAGTGGCAACCCACTCCAGTATCCTTGCCTGAATAATACCATGGACAGAGGAGATTGTTGGGCTACAATCCTTGGTGTCACAAAGAGTCCAACAGGACTCAACAGCTTTCACTTTCAGATTTACTTTGATTTCAAGTTCAAAACTATTTTCTCATTTATTGTGTGACTTTTCATTTCGATCTTGATTTTTACAACTGTATTATTTAATTTCATAACATTTAGAGATAACTCTGCTATTGACTTCTGTTCCATACAATCTCTGTCCCTGTCATGCCTAACAACACTTTTGTTGTTGTTCTGTTGTTAAATTGTATCCAATTCTGTGACCCTATAGACTGTGACATGCCAGGCTCCTCTGTCCTCTACTATTTCCCTGAGTTTGCTCAGTTTCACGTCCCACACTTTAGCTATTCACCAAAAAAGCATATTTTTTTTTTCTTGCTCCATTACACAATTCCCAGTGTCTTTTCCTCCTGTGCTCTGCCACTGGTAAGCCTGTGTTCACACTGTGTCTCTAGAGTTATCCATTTTGCCTTAAATTTCAGGCTATTTAGTTGCCTGAAGCTTCAGTACTTTCATAGGTACAATACAAATTATGATTTTGCATTTCAGCTGGGTTTATTTTTGTTTATTTTTTGGTTGGTTTGCTTTCACACTAGGAACAGTACTTTTGGCAGCTTTCTATATCCTAGACAAAATCGAGTAGATTACAGGTTTCAAAAAACAAAAAATGTTGGGATAGAAAATTGAACAAAAGACAATATACTTCAAACAATTCTAATTGTCCAGTTAAAAAATAAATTTTGTCTGTCACAATAAAAGAGTGAAAGAGCTATCACCCTCTCTGTCAATATTAAGAGAAGCTGTGAGTGAAAGAAAACCTAAAACAAAATATGCCTCACAGGAAGAAAAAAGATAAAACACAGTTTACTTCTATCCCCAGATTCAAAATATTCCATAGCTGATGTGGGTCCAGGATTAGCAACCAAAGATGTCATATCTTGCATACACTCCATAGGCAGCATGTAAGTCCATAAAGATTTTTCCATCTCCAATTCTCTACAAGCTATACACAGGAAGGAGAAAAAGTGAGGAAAAATATATCCCCATTCTTTAATGTCCCTTAATCATATCTGCTCAAATTAAGTCACAGTAGTAATTTGTCCATTTCTAGTTATAAGCGGGACTGGGAGGTACAACTTTTATTTAAAAAGTTAATGTGCTCAGCTAAAAAAAAATATATATGGAGTGTAGTCATCTAGGAAGAAAGGGATAGTGGAAGCTTGAAGACAATATTTTATTATGTCATTACCAATTATTCAACATTTAAAAAGGGCACATATCAAATATGTCTTTTTTGATAATTCCTGATTTTTGCTTATTTATCACCCTCTCTGTCAATATTAAGAGAAGCTGTGAGTGAAAGAAAACCTAAAACAAAATATGCCTCACAGGAAGAAAAAAGATAAAACACAGTTTACTTCTATCCCCAGATTCAAAATATTCCATAGCTGATGTGGGTCCAGGATTAGCAACCAAAGATGTCATATCTTGCATACACTCCATAGGCAGCATGTAAGTCCATAAAGATTTTTCCATCTCCAATTCTCTACAAGCTATACACAGGAAGGAGAAAAAGTGAGGAAAAATATATCCCCATTCTTTAATGTCCCTTAATCATATCTGCTCAAATTAAGTCACAGTAGTAATTTGTCCATTTCTAGTTATAAGCGGGACTGGGAGGTACAACTTTTATTTAAAAAGTTAATGTGCTCAGCTAAAAAAAAATATATATGGAGTGTAGTCATCTAGGAAGAAAGGGATAGTGGAAGCTTGAAGACAATATTTTATTATGTCATTACCAATTATTCAACATTTAAAAAGGGCACATATCAAATATGTCTTTTTTGATAATTCCTGATTTTTGCTTATTTATGTGAAGTTTTAGCAAGTGTGTGTGGAGTATGTATTTTTATATATATGTATCAGCATATTTTGCTATGACTATAGCTAATAATACTGGCAAATGTTTTCCAAATAGGTGATTCATTCATTTCATAGTGCTTTGTCATACTGATATCATTACTCATGAGTTTACTGAAGCTCTCATTATTTCCTTAAGTATATGAATATGAAGCAATTAAAAATTTTAATAGAGGTTAGCATTTTTCTAATAGTGGTTGGTAATATATTTTTGTCATTGTTAGTAGAAAACCCTTACTATTATATATATGCACTATTCTGCAACATTTTGTCTTAATAACTCACTTAATTTTTTGTTCACTTTTTTACCATTAGAGAAGACATAAATAAAAAGTACAAGGGGATGATTAAAAATTGACCTATGGCACGAAAGTGTCTAAGCAAATATAAAATGTAACATCAGTAAAAGTAAAACTAGTTATTAGTTTGGGCAACTAAGGTTATTCTTTTTGAGTATATAAAGGAACCAGAGATCTATCTTGTTTTATTGCTAATTGAGAATGTGTTATATTCAGACATTTCATATATTACAAAAAATATCTATAAAACAAAAGCGTTTTATTGTAACATAGTAGGTCTATCAGCTTATGCTGTTACAGTGAGTTAAAAACTATTTGACTTACAAAACTAGACAACTACAATAATAGGACATCACAAAATTATTTATAGTGGTAGTTTTTTTTTTATTTAAATTCTGGCTGATTGTCAAAAATGCATATATATAGAAAATGTAAATGTGATCAAGATAAGATTGTGTCTCATGACTGAACCCTGAAAGTATTTGACAAATATGACGCATGGTTAGAAGTATAAATGACAAGCAAAAATAGAGTATGAGCATCTATTTAAACATGGAAGAATGTTTCAACAAAATGAATAAACTTATACATCAAACTAAGACAGACACTTTTGGATTGCAAACCTATTTAGAGAATGTTTTCAGTTTAGTCATTTTCTATTTCCCTTTACTGTTAAGTCAAAAGCACTACAGTTAAACTTTGAAACCAAATGAAATGAATTGGAAAGGACAAAAGAAATTAAATGATCCAAAACAAAGCATTTATGCCACAATTATAAATAAAACTTTTGAAAAAAAATATGATATAGAATAATAACAAAAAATTTAGATGAGTTCTATTACATTTCTCACCTATTTTAAAGATAGCAGATTTCCAGAGTTTTGTATTGCTAGTATAATTGACCTCTGATATATCAGGCTGGTGTTAAGAATTGTACGTTTACCTCATTTACTTTTCAGCAAAGCCCATTTCATCATATTTCAGACAATTAATTATGTTTTTTTTATTTTACAGTTTATCTTCTCTCAGGTCAGATATTTATGTTATCATTAATGGAATGCCCTTGTGTAATTGTTGAGGTTTTTTCTTTGCTAATGGGTACACATAATACTGTAATGATACTTAAACTATATAGCATCTTAGGAGCCTCAATATATGGCAAAGATGCCAGTTTTCTTTTTCAAAAAATATATATGATGAGGGAGGCTGATAAGACTGATGAAAGTGAAATAGCTACAATCAGGATTCCAACTCGGACTATGATAACTGTACATATAGACATCACAAATACTCTATAATGTTTTTTTCATATCATTTATGCATAATATTCACAACTTTAAGATTTATTTATTTACAGTAAGGATTATTTTGCCATTATTTCAGCCACAGTTAAGTCCTAGGCCCCATGCTCTACCAGCTGAGCTAGTGTGTGTGCCCAATTGCTCAGATCAGTTCAGTTCAGTCACTCAGTCATGTCCAACTCTTTCTGACACCATGAATCGCAGCACACCAGGCCTCCCTGTCCAACACCAACTCCCGGAGTCTATACAAACCCATGTCCATCGAGTTGGTGATGTCATCCAGCAATCTCAACCTCTGTCGTCCCCTTTTCCTCCTACCCCCAATCCCTCCCACCATTAGGGTCTTTTCCAATGAGTCAGCTGTTCTCATGAGGTGGCCAAGAGCTGGATCAGCTTCAACATCAGTCCTTCCAATGAACACCCAGGGCTGATCTTCTTTAGGATGGACTAAAGGAGATCAGCTGGGCTGAAAGAAGCACAAGCTAGAATCAAGATTGCCAGAAGAACTATCAATAACTTCAGATACGCAGATAACAAAACCCTTATGGCAAAAAATGAAGAGGAATTAAAAAAACCTCTTGATGAAATTAGAAGAGGAGAGTGAAAAAGTTGGCTTAAAGCTCAACATTCAGAAAACGAAGATCATGGAATATGGGTCCATCACTTCATGGCAAATAGATGGGGAAGCAGTGGAAACAGTGTCAGACTTTATTTTGGGGGGGGGGGGCTCCAAAAGCCTGCAGATGGTGACTGCAGCCATGAAATTAAAAGACGCTTACTCCTTGGAAGAAAAGTTATGGCCAACCTAGATAGCATATTCAAAAGCAGACATTACTTTGTCAACAAAGGTCCATCTACTAAAGGCTATGGTTTTTCCTGTGGTCATGTATGGATGTGAGAGTTGGACTGTGAAGAAAGCTGAGTGCTGAAGAATTGATGCTTTTGAACTGTGGTGTTGGAGAAGACTCTTGAGAGTCCCTTGGACTGCAAGGAGATCCAACCAGTCCATTCTGAAGGAGATCAGCTCAGGGACTTCTTTAGAAGGAATGATGCTCAAGCTGAAACTCCAGTACTTTGGCCACCTCATGTGAAGAGTTGACTCATTGGAAAAGATTCTGATCCTGGAAAGGATTGGGACAGGAGGAGAAGGGGACGACTGAGGATGAGATGGCTGGGTGGCATCACTGACTCGATGGATGTGAGTCTAAGTGAACTCTGGGTGTTTGTGATGGACAGGGAGGCCTTGGCATGCTGTGATTCATGAGGTTGCAAAGAATCAGACACGACTGAGTGACTGAACTGAACTGAATATTTATTGACATACTGATATCCTTTGGATGCTTGTGACGGAAAAACAAAATTGAAAAGATAACAAAATGTCCTACATGATTGTTAGATTTTACTTGTAAATCATGAACCTGTTCAGTCATGCCTTAATTCTATAGCTTATTGTCCTGAAACTGTCCATGGAGTAAAGATATTCAATGTATCATACATAAATGCATTTAATACTCATCCTTGCTTCTCTTGGGCTTCCCTGATAACTCAGCTGGTAAATAACCCACCTGTAATGCAGGAGACCTCGGTTTGATTCCTGGGTCAGGAAGATCTGCTAGAGAAGGGATAGGCTACCTACTCCAGTATTCTTGGGTTACTCTTGTGGCTCAGCTCGTAAATAATCCACCCACAGTGTGGCAGACCTGGGTTCTATCCCTGGGTTGGGAAGATGGGATTCCAAAGAGTTTGACACAACTGACCGACTTTCAATTTCATTTTTGCTTCTCTTCAGAAGATTGGGATAAAGATGTAGTCATTGCAAAGATAACTCATTTAATAATTTCACACACATTTTTTGATATCACCTATTAAATTTTATATGCAATTCTTGGTGTAGAGGATGTATTATTAAAGAAAAATTGCCACTATTCTCGTGGATAATAAAACTAGAAGAGACATGTTAAATATTTTTACAAATGCACATATTAATACAAATCCTGACATCTGCTCATTAGAGGAATAGACACAATGGTGAGACAAGCTATATTAACAGCTAGTCTTCACCCTGAAGAAAGAGGCGAGAGCCACGGAAGAATTCTCTAAGAGTAACATTTAAAATGAATCACAAAGCATGAGGAAAAATTAGTAAGAGTGAAGGGAAGCGTAATTCATGAAAACTGAAAAACTAAGTGAAGTCTCCATGTAAAAAGGGGGTCCTTTAAGCAACATTTCAACTTCTTTTAGCTTCATCTGTGTTTTGCTCCAAATTGCCCCTATGTGTATAACATCTGCATGGGTTTTGATTGACCTTTTGCAGGCATCATCTGAATGTGCCCCATCTCATCCTTCTGCCATGTGCCTTGCTTTCAATCTATGGCTTCTCTTTTGGTGCCACTAGACTCTACTCAAGGCTCACAAATGTGTAACTTATAAGAGCAGGGAATTTAACCTTACTGGGCCACAACTTTCACCATTGGAAATAGCAGCTAATGAGTAAATTTCTCTCCACTTTTCCCTTCATTAGGCATTGCCCTAGAACTTGGTTTAAACTGTTTATTGAAGATTGCCCCATAGGATCAGGAAATAAGTCCCATTTGCTGTAGACTAGTTTACTAACCAACCTTCACACCCTTGCCTTCCTTGCCTCCTTCTTCCTACATTCTGCTCCTGAAGCCCATGTTCCCTAAGAAAGCAATACCACATAGTCCTCTGACCTAGTTTCTGGAGCAGCCATGTTAACACAGGGATATTCCAGGAACTGTCACTGTGTTGATATCTTGTCAGATAAAAACAAACAAACAAACAAAAGCATTCTAACTAGTTTTAGCTGAAGGGGATCTATGACATTTAATTAAATGGCTTGCATTAGGTCTCATGTGAATCACAGGTCTTCACACCTCATGGAACACTCAAGCCCAGGCAAGCCTGTCTCATGGATTCTGACCTACTTCATGTTCAGGCTTGAACTAATGCCTAGTGAATGACAGCAATCAATATTAAAGCATCCATAACAATGTGTGGGCTGCCCAAGTAGCACAGTAGTAAAGAATCTACCTGCCAATTTAGGATACAGAAGAAATGAGAGTTCAATCCTTGGGTTGGGAAGATTCCCTGAAATAGGAAATGGCAACTCACTCCAGTATTCTTGCCTGGAAAAGTTCATGGACAGAAGAGCCTGGAGGGCTATAGTCCATGGAATCACAAAGAGTTGGACACGACTAAGTTTGCACTAACCCATTTCTATCCATCTACTAGCACATTACACATAGCACACTAACACATTTCTTAACTAAATGATGCATTCATTTATTTTTGTAAGTAGATGATGAGTGTCAAATTCATATACATTTAAATTACACCAAATATTCTTAAAAGAATGATGTAACAGTTTTAAAATTTCAACATTTAATTTAATATTGATTGCTGTCATTCACTAGGCATTAGTTCAAGCCTGAGCATGAAGTAGGTCAGAATCCATGAGACAGGCTTGCCTGGGCTTGAGTGTTCCATGAGGTGTGAAGACCTGTGATTCACATGAGACCTAATGCAAGCCATTTAATTAAATGTCATAGATCCCCTTCAGCTAAAACTAGTTAGAATGCTTTTGTTTGTTTGTTTGTATATATTTTGACAACTCTACCTTCCCATGAAATATGTTAGCTGTCAGCTTAAAAGTATAAGGGATACATTACTTTTTAAAATACTTTCAGGGAATACAGGAGCAGATCAGTGTGGTCTGTTTCTTTTCCCATCACTTGGGAAGGCGAAGGTGAAGGTGAAGTCGCTCAGTCGTGTCTGACTCTTTGCGACCCCGTGGACTGTAACCTAGTAGGCTTCTCCATCCATGGGATTCTCCAGGCAAGAATACTGGAGTGGATTGCCATTTCCTTCTGCAGGGGATCTTCCCGACCCAGGGATCGAACCCGGGTCTCCCACATTGGAGGCAGACGCTTTAACCTCTGAGCCACCAGGGAAGCCCTAACATATTTGAAAAAATGTTAACATAGTTTGAAAAAATGTTAAGATGAGCGTTAAAGAAGACTTCCAGAGCAATAGACCACCAAGGAATCAGCTGTTTCTACCATGATCTGAAACAGTCTTGAAAATAAGTCACTATAGCTGCTGGTTCTAGAATAATGCCAATGTTGAAAGTTAAAGAAGCCACCCTTTTCTTAGTCACGAAATCGTAACTATAGTCATCAACTACAGAACTGCTTTACTGAAGATCATTTATAAGACAATAAAATGTATCTTTCAAACTTACTCTTCCCTAGGAACAAGTTAAAGTATGTATTTATAACTATTAACTTTTAATATATATATATATATTTATGTATATATACTTAGATGTTTACTAGAAGATTGCAATAGATCCTGAGCTGTTTATCCATCTGACATGGTCCACCCCCTTGGCTACCCAAAGTTCATATTAAAGCTTCTTTACAAAGAAAGTTAAAGGCCAGTTCTCTAGGCACTTACCCATTGAATGCCACAGCATCCTTTGAGGAAGTTTAAAAGTAGAAGAAGGGCCCATGGTTCTTGTGCTGTTACTGTTACTACATGATCCTTCCTTAAAAGTCTATGGCTTCTCCTTCTTTCGAGGAACTCTGCGTTTCTAACCTGACTCAACGTTGGAATTCAGTGAAAGGCTGTGACTAACTTGACTTCATTTAACATAAACTGTTTCCCTTTTCTCCTTCCTCCCTCCCTTCCTTCATTCCTTCTTTCTTTCCTTTTATATGCAGAACTGAGAGTACTTTATTAATTTTGCCAATGGACATAATATGAGACCATGCAGAGTATTTCTCCTTATTAAAAGTTATCAAACCATCTGATTTTCTGCTGTCCAGAAAAGTGCCTGCACCTAATATCCCTCACATAAGAAAGTCAATCATCCTCACTGAAACCAGAGATTTTGAAATAGTAGCATATTCCTTGCCTACAGAGAACAACTACTTTTCTTCTCAGAGATAAGCAGACTTTTTCATCAACATATTTTGCAATGCCTTGGTGGATGCATTTTATTCTAAATTTTGGGATTACTCAGTTATGGGATTGACATAATATATATTTTATGTTCCAATCTGTGAATATTTTGGATTCTTTTACATTTATAAGAAATTTCTAATGTCTTAAACATATTTAACAAAGTGATAATTTGGGTAAAAATTTTTGATAATTTGGTTAACTAGCATAGAAAACAATTAAATCCACTGAAGATAAATGTCTGTTAAGTTATATTTTTTCTTCCTTGGCTTAACAATTTCAGAATTTATTCTCTCATATAATTTCAACATGTACACTGATGTAAAACAGAATAGATTCTTTTGAACTGTGGTGCTGGAGAAGACTTTTGAGCATCCCTTGGACAGCAAAGAGAGCAAACATTTCAATCTGAAAGGAAATCAACCCTGGATATTCATTGGAAGGACTGGTGTGGAAGCTGGAGCCACCTGATGTGAAGAGCCTACTCACTGGAAAATAATCTGATCCTGGGAATGATTGAAGACAGGAGAAGGAGGATAACAGAGAATGAGATGATTGGATAGCATCACTGACTTAATGGACATGAGTTTGAGTAAGCTCTTAGAGATAACGAAGGACAGGGAAGCCAGGTGTCCTGCAATCCATGAGGTCACAAAGAGTCAGACACAACTTAGAGACTGAACAACAACAAAAACAGAATCTTGCAGAATTTTGCATTAACTTTGGTATAGAGGTATTAATATGTAGTTTTTCTGAGATAGTTTTTAAATATCTTTCTGCTTACCAGTATGTACGTATATGTATATGTATATAAATACACAGTAGTTAAACAGAGACAACAGATGTAGTGGGAAGGTATTGCAGAGATCTCTCATCCTCTTCCAAGGCCACTTCTCCAAGTGAGGTCATCATAACTATTTAGGTAAGGCTCCACCAGGAAGTGGGGATGCTGAGCAAGGGCTTCTTCCATCGTTGACACAGGTTTTGTGAATTTATTCATGCTTTCCTTCCTCATTGCATGTCTGGTGCTTCTTGACTGAAAATCAGACATTGTGAATTTTACCCAAGTGAGTGCTGGATATCTTCATAGTCCTATAAATCTTGAGCTTTGTTCTGGGATGCAGTTAGCTACTTGGACAGAGTTTAGTGAGTGAGGTTTTATGATTTCTTAAGTGGTCCTAGACTCAGCCAAGGTCCTGTGAATTGTGTTTCCTTCAGTCTGACTAGTGGGAACACACATAACTTCAGGCACAGTGTCCTGTTCCTTCTAATCATTTTGGATGTTTCTTTCCTTGGCTTCATGCAGTTTCCTCATCTATATTTACTGATAATGCTGTTTTTGTTTGTTTGTTTGTTTGTTTTCTTCTTCTTTTTTTAGCAATGTAGCTCTTGACTCTCTCATCTCTGTCCTCTGAAGTCTAACTGCATTGCTCTCCCCAGCTCTTGATTTTGTCTCCTTGGTTCAAAAAGTCCTTTGGGCTCCAACTCAGTTCTTCCTGTCTGCATAAATCTTGAAAAATGTCTTAGGACATTGAGCTGGGGAAAACATAGTTCTTATTTTGTTTCTTTTTCATCTCTCAAGAATCACTGCATTGCCAAATTTCCACTGTTTTGAAAACCAGTTTTTAATGTTTTTTTGGGTGTATGCTTTGAGGGGAAGGGTGGGTAGTGGAGTGCTTTTCAAGCAGAAGGGTAAATCTGTTTCTTGTTACTCCAGTTTAGATAAAGTGGAATTCCTTACAAACTGATCTCTTAACTTCTAAAAGATCAGCTTTTATGTTTCATAAAGAGTGAATTGATATAAAAGTTAAAGCAGAAAGATCTATTTGAGCCTATTCTAGAAGAAAAGGAAATACATGCTGAGTTGCAAAGATGGCTAATTACACAGAAGCAGATATAATATTTATTTTAAAGGCAGGTCATCATGATAATCATGCAAAGTAATTTCAATCTATTGCATTTTCTCATACTACTAGATAGTAAGATGAATAGTATATTTAAGAAGCTTTGCATGCCATGGCTAGTAATAAGAATATATTAGATATTAATAGAATAACATGTTTTATTAGATAGAAAAAGTCAGCATTATTAAACCTGAGCATTTATTATAATGGAAGGTGTGCCCTGTTTTCAAAAACATGAAATGGAAAAGTTAGAAATAATATATTTAAAAATTTTCTTAAGATCTGTTAAACTGATTTACTAAATTCAGAAACACACATAAATGTGTTATAATTCACATCATTACAGTCAGAGAATAATGTATATATTTGTAATTTGTTGGCTTCTCAGTGAGTTCAGTAGACTTAATTTTCATGATTTTTATTCACCTTGCCATAGGACTTAACTTGGAGTTAGATCATAATGACAATTCATTTGATTAAAGTCCTCCAAGCAACAGCATCAAACAATAGATATAATTTAAAACTATATAAGTTACATAAAATATTTTAATCCAAAATAGTTAAGTTTTACATAACTTGGAAATAACCTATATAAAGAAACTTAATTGGTAGGTAGATATATGAATTTATATATATGTATATGTATATATAAACTATTTTGTGCTTTCTAATGAATACAAGTAAACAGTTGTCTTTTATATTATTTGTTTATAACTTGACTACTGCATTTTTGTTGAGCTACATTTGAATAGCTTTCCTTTCTAATGCATTCACAATGCTTTTTTTCCTTTGGAATTTCTCTCAGGTAGAGCAATGACAATTCTGTGATTTTTTTTTCTAGCTTTTGTTACAAGTTGATTATCAAGAGGTTTTTTATTTGCCATATTTAGATATTTTATTAAGCATATGTTGTTTCTGACATAGATATCTCAATTCCCATGTATTATCTAGTACAAAGATGATACACTTACAGTATTTTAAAAATTACCTTAAATTATTTCTCCATAGAAAAACATATAACAACAGTAGGCGTTTTATAAATTTTTTTCTGTAATTATTGTACCTATTAAAAGTTGGTGAAAATAAGCACCTTGATGTGTTTTAAGCTGAAACATAACATTTAAAAATTATTCATTATTCTCCCCTTTAACGTCTTATTTTTTATCATCTTATCCAAACATGTAAAAGTTAATATTCATTCACTGAGAAAGAGATAGAGATACAAAATAAAATTTTAAGATATATATAATTCAGAATATGAATGCTCAGCATTATTTCCAATACATTGCACTCAGTTATAAATGACATACACAAAGAACACACAATGTACAATCTCTTTTCACTTCCACTTCCACTAGTGTCTTAAGAATGCAATTACTTAAATAACTCTTGACTATTCAGAATGATAAATTGAAGTTTAATATATATTTCAAAATGTGCATGTTCTTGTTTCTAATGATAACTTACAATGATTATTTCTGAATTTTAAATGATGAAATTGAATATCCTTCCTTTAAATTATATTAATATACACTGGATTTAGATCTGTGGGGAAATAAGCATCCCAATAAGATTCAACATACATAAATTTTAAATGTCCTTAACATTGGCTCTCAGCACCTAACTTAGCTCATCTTAATTTGTTCTGCATGAATATGTACCTTTCTGTCTATGCAATACAGAGAGCTACTAAGTGTATTACAATGTACATGACAGGTCCACTCAAACGAAATTATTTTTTCAGCCTCCATAACCTTTGAGTATTCTGTTAAGCATTTGTGAGAGTGAGAATTTCTGTATTCAAAATAACCTGAATTTAGAATTTGACTTCATTTAATGTGCAAACATCAGTAGATTTATACAATTTTACTGCTCACTGCCATTTACCAGAAAATGACTACCATTTTCATTGAGAAAACACTGTTTAATTAGTAACTCTGTCTAGATTATTTGCCACAATATCTCCTAATCATGAGCCTTACCTAAAATGTGTTCCTGTTGCATCTTTCCCCATTTCATTAGCATCAGCTACATTCTTGCAGTCAATTCCCATCGTTTTGGAACATCTGATTCTTCTCTTTCACATGGTATGCCCAATCAATGCATTTAAAATAATAGTATCCTCAGAAAAGAAGAAAAATCTATACTAACATATATGTATGGAATTTAGAAAAATAGTAATGATAACCCTGTATGAGACACAGATGTATAGAACAGACTTTTGGACTCTGGGAGACACAGATGTATAGAGCAGACTTTTGGACTCTGGGAGAGGGAGAGGGTGAGATGATTTTGGAGAATAGCATTGAAACATATATACTATCATGCCAGTTTATGTTCAATACAGGATACAGGATGCTTGGGGCTGGTGCACTGGGATGACCCAGAGAGATGATATGGGGAGGGAGGTGGGAGGGGAGTTCAGGATTGGGAACTCATGTACACTCGTGGTGGATCCATGTCAATGTATGGCAAAACCAATACAGTATTGTAAAGTAAAAAAATAAAATAAAATAAAATAAATAAAAAAGTAATAATTTTTTAAAAAGAAAAAAAAAATAGTATCCCTCAGAAAAGAAAAAAAATCTCAGATAAATAACTTTACATTAAAAAAAAAAAAACTAGAAAAAATGGAACAAACAAAACTCAGAATTAGTAGAAGGAAAATAATCATAAAGATAAAAACAGAAAGAAATTAAATGAAGACTGCAGGTGGTGCTAGTGGTAAATAACCTGCCTACCTATGCAGGAGAGGTAAGAGATGCAGGTGTGATCCTTGGGTCAGGAAGATCCCCTGGAGAAGGAAATGGCAACCTGCTCCAGGATTATTGCTCAGAGAATCCCATGGACAGAAGAGCCTGGCAGGCTACAGTCCATGGGATCACAAAGAGTCAGACACAACTGAAGTGACTGATCACGCAAAAAAACTGCAAAGATCAATAAAAGGAGCTGGTCCTTTAAAAAGATAGACACAACTGATAGTAAGATTCATCAAGAAAAAAGAGAAAGGATCCAAGTAAATAGAATGAGAAATGAAAAAAGAGGAGTTACTTCTGATACCACAGAAAAATAAAGGATCAGAAGAGATTATTGATAAAACAAACAACTATAAGCTGGTAAAATGGAAAATCTAGAAAAAAAGACAAATTACTAGAAATGTACATATCCAAAGACTGAACTAGTAAAAAAAAAAAAAATAGAAAATATGAAAAGACTAATTATCAGTGAAGCCGAGTCAGTGAAAACTAACAACAACAGCAACAACAAAACTCACAGCAAAATATCCAGGCTTCACGTGTGTTCAACAAAAATTTAGAGAAAAGTTAACATTTATTATTCTCAAAATATTCCCCCAAATTACAGAGCTATTCTTTTCCTCTTGTGCACAGGTGTAATTCTACCTGTGTGTTTTTGCATTCATGTCTTTTTTTAATTTTCTTTCTCTTTTTGGGGGGGCGTGGGTGGGTGGTGTTGCACTGTGCAGCTTGCAAGATCTTAGTTTCCCCATCAGAGATTAAACCCTGGGCCCTTGGCAGTGAAAGCACAGAGTTCTAACCACTGGACTGCTAGGGAATTCCCCAAGTCATTTCTTATTCTGTCCAGGACACACTCTTCCATGGTTTGCATTCTCACTTCTTTTAGGTGTCTGATCAAACGTCACTTTTTAAGACAAGAATCTCTAAAAAAACAAAAACAGGCAAACAAACAAAAATACTATTTCTTCCTTTCTGCTAAAATTTTTCCCCTTTACTCTATTTTGTTTCTTTACATATCAACATCTGATCAGATGTATATCAACTTTTTAATTTATTCATAAGAAAAATATGATTTTATTTTATTAATAATTTTCAGGACTATGGATACTTTGTCTATTTTTTTTTCACTACTATATTCCTCAGATGTAAACTGCAAGATTGAGTAAACTAGTCACTAGCCACATGTAGGTATTTAAATTTAAATTAATTAAAAGGGAAAATTTAGTTCTTCAGTTAGACTGTCACATTTCAAGTGTTCAATAGCCATATGTGGCTAGTGCTGTGGTAATGGACAGGGTATTACAGATTATCTTCATCACAGACAGTTCCATTTAATAGCACTGGTGTAAAATATGTTGAGAGCAAAGGTACATGTTTAATACATATTTGCTGATTAATAGTCTAAATAATTAAAGGGATAAGAGAGAGAAGTAAAGTAGGAAGTCAAGAGATATCTGGAGTAACAGGCAAGTTTGGCCTTGCAGTACAAAATGAAGCAGGGCAAATGCTAACAGAGTTTTGCCAAGAGAATGCACTGGTCATAGCAGACACCCTTTTTCAACAACAAAAAGATGCTAGACACGGACATCATCAGATAGTCAATACTGAAATCAGATTGATTTCATTCTTTGCAGTCGAAGATGGAGAAGCTCTCTACAGTTAGCAAAAACAAGAATGGGAGCTGACTGTGGCTCAGATCATGAACTTCCTTATTGCCAAATTCAGATATAAATTGAAGAAATTAGGGAAAAGCGCTAGACTATTCAGGTGGAACCTAAATTATATCCCTCATGACTTTACAGTGGAAGTGAGAAATAGATTCAAGGGATTAGATCTGACAGACAGAGTGACAGAACTATGGATGGAGGTTCATGACATTGTATAGGAGGCGGAGATCAAGACCATCCCCAAGAAAAAGGAATGCAAAAAGGCAAAATGGTTGTGTGAGGAGGCCTTCCAAATAGCTGAGAAAGTAAAAAAAGCTAAAGGCAAAGGAGACAAGGAAAGAAATACCCAACTGAATGAAGAGTTCCATAGAATAGCAAGAAGAGATAAGAAAGCCTTCCTCACAGATTAATGCAAAGAAATAGAGGGAAAAAATAGAATGGGAAAGACTAGAGATCCCTTCAAGAAATTAGAGGTACCAAAGTAATATTTCATGCAAAGATGGGCACAATAAAGGACAGAAACAATATGGACCTAACAAAAGCAGAAGGTATTAACAAGAGGTGGCGAGAATACACAAAAAAACTGTACAAAAAAGGTCTTGACCCAGATAATCATGATGCTGTGATCATTCACCTAGAGCCAAACATCCTTGAGTCTGAATTCAAGTGGGCCTTAGGAAGCATCACCATGAACAAAGCTAGTGGAGGTGATGGAGTTCCAGCTGAGTTATTTCAAATCCTAAAAGATGCTGCTGTGAAAGTGTTGCATTCAATATTCCAACAAATCTGGAAAACTTGGCAGAGGCCACAGAACTGGAAACATCAGTTGTCATTCCAATACCAAAGAAAGGCAATGACAAAGAAGCTTCAAATTACCACACAATTGCTCTCATCTCACACGCTAGCAAAGTAATGCTCAAAAATCTCTAAGCTAGGTGTATGTGAACTGAGAAATTCCAAATGTTCAAGCTGTATTTAGAAAAGGCAGAGAAATCTGTGATCAAATTGCCAGTATCTGTTGGATCATAAAAAAGCAAGAGAGTTCCAGAAAAACATCTACTTCTGCTTTATTTCCTACACTAAAGACTTTGACTATGTGGATCACAACAAACTGTGGAAAATTCTGTAAGAAATGAGAATACCAGACCACCTTACCTGCCTCCTCAAAAACCTGCATGTAGATCAGGAAGCAACAATTAAAGCTAGATGTGAAACAATGCACTGGTTCCAAACTGGGAAAGGAGTACATAAAGGCTGTATATGTTATTTTACTTGTTTAACTTACATGCAGAGTACATCAAATGAAATCCTGGGCTGGATGAAGCACAAGCTGGAATCAGGATTGCCAAAAGAAACATCAATAACCTCAGATTTGCAGATGATACCACACATATGGCAAAAGTGAAGAGCTTCCTGATGAATGTGAAAGAGGAGAGTTAAAAATCTGGCTTAATATTCAGCATTCAAAAAACCTAGATCATGGGATCAATCCAAAAACCTAGATCATGGGATCCAGTCCCATCACTTCATGGCAAAGAAAGGGGAAACAATGGAAACAGTGACAGACTATTTTCTTTGGTTCCCTAGTCACAGCAGATGGTCACTGCAGCCATTAAATTAAAAGACACTTGCTCCTTGGAAGAAAAGTTATGACCAACCTAGGCAGCATATTAAAAAGCAGACTCATTACTTTGTCAACAGAATTCCAGCTAGTCAAAGCTTTGATTTTTCCAGTAATCATGCATGGATATGAGAGTTGGACCATAAAGAAAGTTGAGTGCCGAAGAATTGATGCTTTTGAACTGTGGTGTTGGATAAAACTCTTGAAAGCCTCTTGGACTGCAGGGAGATCAAACTAGTCAATCCTAAAGGAAATCAGTCCTGAATATTCATTGGAAGGCCTGATGCTGAAGTTGAAACTCCAAAACTTTGGCCACCTGATGCGAAAAACTGACTCCTTGGAAAAGACCCTGATGCTGGGAAAGATTGAAGGTAGGAGGGAAAGGGGATGACAGAGGGTGATATGGTTGGATGGCATTACTGATGATGGACATGAGTTTGAGCAAGCTCTGGGATTTGGTGATGGACAGGGAAGTCTGTTGTGCTGCAGTCCATGGGGTTGCAAAGAGTCGGACATGACTGAGCGACTGAACTGAAGACAGAGAAATGTCAAACAATAGAAAAGGTATATCATCACAGATCAGAGGCAATTATAAGACTATTAAGTCCCTATAGTATGCAAATGTATGGTAAAAGTTTTAAAAGGCTATTTGAAAATTCTATCTTCACAGAAAAACTTAGCTTTAAAAAAACCTATCCAAAAAGATGTTGAAAAATTAACAAAGACCACAAATATTTATAAAGTTGTTAAAGATATACCTTTAAAAAAGTACAGGGACCAACAAATGTGATTTAAATTGAACTTTAAATTCTTTAAAGAACAATTATTTAAATTAATCTACTTTATTAGATTATGTTTATTTTGAGACATTTAAATTTAAAAATCCAACATGATTCATTCTATTAAAATGGCATAACAGCATTATCAGTATAGAAGCAATGAAAAACCCTATAGATAAAATATTATTCATAAACAAATTAGATGATTTTATGAATAGATAATAAATTATTTAATATTTGATTTCATGAAAGATTCAAAATGAGAATAATGCACTATTAAGTTAATTGGTAAGTGTAATTAGATATACCTTTAAAAAAGTACAGGGACCAACAAATGTGATTTAAATTGAACTTTAAATTCTTTAAAGAACAATTATTTAAATTAATCTACTTTATTAGATTATGTTTATTTTGAGACATTTAAATTTAAAAATCCAACATGATTCATTCTATTAAAATGGCATAACAGCATTATCAGTATAGAAGCAATGAAAAACCCTATAGATAAAATATTATTCATAAACAAATTAGATGATTTTATGAATAGATAATAAATTATTTAATATTTGATTTCATGAAAGATTCAAAATGAGAATAATGCACTATTAAGTTAATTGGTAAGTGTAATTTGCTTTTTGAAGGTAAAATAAAGTTAATACAGGAAGTCTGCCACAATAATTAATTATATCAACAATTTTATAAAGAAAAATAAACATATGATTTTACTGATGATTGAAAGTATTTGCTAAAATATGCCAACAAGCAAATGCTAATACAATTCTAGGTAAAATGGAATAGAAACAAAATATAGTGAAAATTTTAAAAATTCAACAAATTTCGATATCTAGAGAGAAATTTTCTTCATCACCATTACTACTTTACTTGAACATTCTTGTGAATCAGCAGAGATTAAAAATGGAACAATCACAAAAAGAGAAAATAAATTTCCTTTTGTTATTATGATTGTTCATTTAAATAGAAACTAGAATTATAAATGAAAGTTTTTTATTATGACTAGATGTTAATTGAATACTGTAACAAATGCTTTTCTCTGTTTTAGCAATATGCACAGAAGTAAAAAATATAATGTCTATCACAGAATAATGGTAATGTTTTAAACTTGGAAAATCTTATAATAAAAGAATAAAATCAACATAGTTTAAGATGTAAATTGAAGTCTGGGTAATGTAAATAATATTTATGTTCTTATATATAAACACAGTAATATTAAAAAAAAATCAGTTACTATAAAACTAGTATATTAAGCTATTCCAGTTAAAGTTATCCCAGCAGAGTTTCTATTTATTTTAATTGAATAGCATTATTTTAGTATTATTATGTAAGAATAAATGTCCTTGGTAAAGCCAAGTAAAAATAGTTAAGAGCATTTTTCCTTCCCAGCATCAGAATATAGATTAAATCTAGAAATTATATTGACCAATCAAGAAAAAATAAACGATAAAAATTTAGAGCGCTCAATATATTTTTAGTAATATATCCAAGTCAGTTAGGAAATATACAAATTTAGCATGGCACCACACTCCAGTACTCTTGCCTATAAAATCCCATGGACAGAGGAGCCTGGAAGGCTGCAGTCCATGGGGTTGCTGAGGGTCGGACACGACTGAGTGACTTCACTTTCACTTTTCACTTTCATGCATTGAAGAAGGAAATGGCAACCCACTCCAGTGTTCTTGCCTGGAGAATCCCAGGCACAGGGGAGCCTGGTGGGTTGCCGTCAGTGGGGTTGCACAGAGTCGGACACAACTGAAGTGACTTAGCAGCATATTCATTGAGAAGAAAATGATTGTACTAATAGTTTCACTATCTATGAAACTGAATTACACACAAATTAAATTTTCAAATGGAAATGAAATTTAAAAAAAAAGAAAAAAGAAACAACATGAGTGACAAAGGTATTGGGGAGGATTTCCTCACCAAGACTGAAAAATCAGAAGCTAAAGAAAAAAAGATAAGCATATCTGATTTAAAAATATGAGCATGGGAATAAAATAGTATGAACTGACCACATAGAAAATAGACTATTAAAAATATGTGCAATGCTGAAGATAGGGTTACTTCTATAATAGTACTTGATAAGTGACAAGAAATTATTAAATATTAGAAAATGTACAAAGTATCTAAAGAGGCAATTCATAGAAAAATGAACTCTCATGAAGAGATGCTTAAATTCATTAGCATTTAGGGTAATGCAAAGTAAAGTAACAGCAAGCTATCAGATTATAGGAGTCAGATTAATAAAAATTAAAATCTCTTAATATTTTTGATAGAAAAGTATATGTGTACCAATGTATTTTTGTATATCACTCTTCAAATGTAAATTGTTACATTATTTTAGCAAAGTATTTGGGAAGTATATACAGGGACACATCTGGTTAACCAACCAGCCCCATTCTTGGTAATCTATCTCACAGACACAAAAGTGCCAGTTGGTAAGGACAGGAAGCAAATAGTCTGTAATAACATTGTTTAAAGTTCCAGGGAATCATGACATAAAGTGGATTTCTATTAATAAGGTATAATTGTTTAAATTATAGCATTATGGTATAACCACATATTAGAATATTGTGTATGAATAAAATTGAGTTGGAAGAAATACTCTGTGTTTTGAAATAATGGCAGAGGTTATAACTGAATTAAAAATGAAGACAAATGTGGACAATTCCACTTTTATAAAGCAATTATAACAAATCATGTTCAATACATGTGTGCCTAATCATATATAAATGTTTATTATATATGTTTATATAAATTCACATAGGTATATATATTTACACAGGGATATTCACAAATTGGGTTTCCCTGGTGTCTCAGACGGTAAAGAGTCTGCCTGCAATGTAGAAGACTCATGTTCAATACATGGGTTGTTAAAAAGATTTCCTGGAGAAGAAAATGGCAACCCACTCCAGTATTCTTTTTTTTTTTTTTTTTCTGTCCAATATTCTTGCCTGGAGAATTCTGTGGACAGAGGAGCCTGGTGGGCTACAGTCCATAGGATAACAAAGAGTCGGACACAACTGAGAGATTTTCACTCACTCATTTACACATGTAGGGGACTGGAATGCTAAAGTAGGAAGTCAAGAAACACCAGGAGTAACAGGCAAATTTGGCCTTGGAATGTGGAATGAAGCCGGGCAAAGACTAATAGAGTTTTGCCAAGATAATGCTCTGGTCATAGCAAACACCCTCTTCCAACAACACAAGAGAAGACTCTACACATGGACATCACCAGATGGTCAACACCGAAATCAGATTGATTATATTCTTTGCAGCCAAAGATGGAGAAGCTCTGTACAGTCAACAAAAACAAGACCAGGAGCTGACTGTGGCTCAGATCATGAACTCCTTATTTCCAAATTCAGGCTTAAATTGAAGAAAGTAGGGAAAACCGCTAGACCATTCAGGTATGACCTAAATCAAATCCCTTATGATTATACAGTGGAAGTGAGAAATAGATTTAAGGGCCTAGATCTGATAGATAGAGTGCCTGATGAACTATGGAATGAGGTTCGTGACATTGTACAGGAGACAGGGATCAAGACCATCCCCATGGAAAAGAAATGCAAAAAAGCAAAATGGCTGTCTGGAGAAGCCTTACAAATAGCACTGAAAAGAAGAGAGGCGAAAAGCAAAGGAGAAAAGAAAAGATATAAGCATCTGAATGCAGAGTTCCAAAGAATAGCAAGAAGAGATAAGAAAGCCTTCTTCAGCAATCAATGCAAAGAGATAGAGGAAAACAACAGAATGGGAAAGACTAGAGATCTCTTCAAGAGAATTGGAGATACCAAGGGAACATTTCATGCAAAGATGGGCTCGATAAAGGATAGAAATGGTATGGACCTAACAGAAGCAGAAGATATTAAGAAGAGGTGGCAAGAATACACAGAAGAACTGTACAGAAAAGATCTTCACGACCCAGATAATCATGAGGATGTGATCACTAATCTAGAGCCAGACATCTTGGAATGTGAAGTCAAGTGGGCCTTAGAAAGCATCACTAAGAACAAAGCTAGTGGAGGTGATGGAATTCCCGTTGAGCTGTTTCAAATCCTGGAAGATGATGCTGTGAAAGTGCTGCACTCAATATGCCAGCAAATTTGGAAAACTCAGCAGTGGCCACAGGACTGGAAAAGGTCAGTTTTCATTCCAATTCCAAAGAAAGGCAATGCCAAAGAATGCTCAAACTACCGCACAATTGCACTCATCTCACACGCTAGTAAAGTAATGCTCAAAATTCTCCAAGCCAGGCTTCAGCAATATGTGAACCGTGAACTCCCTGATGTTCAAGCTGGTTTTAGAACAGGCAGAGGAACCAGAGATCAAATTGCCAACATCCGCTGGATCATGGAAAAAGCAAGAGAGTTCCAGAAAAACATCTATTTCTGCTTTATTGACTATGCCAAAGCCTTTGACTGTGTGGATCACAATAAACTGTGGAAAATTCTGAAAGAGATGGGAATACCAGACCACCTAACCTGCCTCTTGAGAAATCTGTATGCAGGTCAGGAAGCAACAGTTAGAACTGGACATGGAACAACAGACTGGTTCCAAATAGGAAAAGGAGTACGTCAAGGCTGTATATTGTCTCCCTGCTTATTTAACTTATATGCAGAGTACATCATGAGAAACGCTGGACTGGAAGAAACACAAGCTGGAATCAAGATTGCCGGGAGAAATATCAATAACCTCAGATATGCTGATGACACCACCCTTATGGCAGAAAGTGAGGAGGAGCTAAAAAGCCTCTTGATGAAAGTGAAGGAGGAGAGCGAAAAAGTTGGCTTAAAGCTCAACATTCAGAAAACGAAGATCATGGCATCCGGTCCCATCACTTCATGGGAAATAGATGGGGAAACAGTGGAAACAGTGTCAGACTTTATTTTTTTGGGCTCCAAAATCACTGCAGATGGTGACTGCAGCCATGAAATTAAAAGACGCTTACTCCTTGGAAGAAAAGTTATGACCAACCTGGATAGTATATTCAAAAGCAGAGACATTACTTTGCCGACTAAGGTCCGCCTAGTCAAGGCTATGGTTTTTCCTGTGGTCATGTATGGATGTGAAAGTTGGACTGTGAAGAAAGCTGAGCGCCGAAGAATCGATGCTTTTGAACTGTGGTGTTGGAGAAGACTCTTGAGAGTCCCTTGGACTGCAAGGAGATCCAACCAGTCCATTCTGAAGGAGATCAACCCTGAGATTTCTTTGGAAGGAATGATGCTAAAGCTGAAACTCCAGTACTTTGGCCACCTCATGCGAAGAGTTGACTCATTGGAAAAGACTCTGATGCTGGGAGGGACTGGGGGCAGGAGGAGAAGGGGACGACCGAGGATGAGATGGCTGGATGGCATCACGGACTCGATGGACGTGAGTCTGAGTGAACTCCGGGAGATGGTGATGGACAGGGAGGCCTGGAGTGCTGCGATTCATGGGGTCGCAAAGAGTCAGACACGACTGAGCGACTGAACTGAACTGAACTGAATGTCTAATTATGAAATTATAGAGAAAGATGCAGAACAAAATATGCCAAACGGATTATATTTGTGTGTACATGTTGATTATGGGAGTGAATAATCTGTAGAGAAATAGGAAAAAGGGTAGAAAATAATCATAGAAAATGAAGAGTAAAATTCATGAAAAATAAAAAGTAGTACCTATGACACTGACATGCATGCATTTGTACAATAAAACAAATGTGTGTGTGTGTGTGCACTCAGTCACGTCCAGCTCTTTGTGACCCCATGGACTGTAGCCCACCAAGCTCTTCTGTCCACAGAATTCTCTAGGCAAGAGTACTAGAGTGGGTTGCCATTTCCTATTCTAGGGGATCTTCTTGACCCAGGGATCAAACCCATATTTCTGTGTCTTCAGCATCACTGGTAGATTCTTTACCCCTGAGCCACCAGGGAAGTCCAAATGATTGCTCTATGTGTGTTCTTTTAAAGGAAATGGAAGAAAAAAATGAGCATTGTAGCAATTTGATAAGTTGAAGATAGTAGACTAAATATGATTACCTTCTTATAATCTATTAAATATCACTTATAAAAATGCAGCTATATAAAGAAATGAGGGAAAGACATAAGCAGACTAGAGAATTGATCACATTTTCAGTAGACAGATAACAGTTTGATCTTCACGGATGAAGCAAAGTGGTGGAAGCTCCATGCTTTTGAAAGAAATGAATTAGGCTTCCAGTATTCAACTTTAAGCTTCTACATACTAACTCTACACAGATAATTCATAACCAAATAGAGCAAGCCTAATCTAAACATCATATCTCAGAGTTATTGCTTCTATAGATGTATAAAGTTAAGCGAGCATTTGTTCTCAGAACTAGGATGCATTTGATTTTCCATCACTTTACCATCTGTATCCTAGTGTTAGTTGCTCAGTTGGGTCTGACTCTTTGCAATCCCATAGACTGTAGGCCTCTAGGCTCCTCTGTTCATGGAATTCTCCAGGCAAGAACACTGGAGTAGCCATCCCCTTCTCCACGGGATCTTCCAGATCCAAGGATTGAACCCAGGCATTCTGCATTGCTGGCAGATTCTTTACCATCTGAGCCCTCAGAGAACTTCGTCTGAATCCTGTGACTATTGTAAATCAAATCATTATCTTCACTTAGTCAAACTAAGATATGAAATAAAACGCCTATAGATCCCTAAAATATTCACAAAAAGCTTTAAATATGCCAAATCATGCTTTAAACTATAAAATGTTTGAAACAATTACTATTATAGAAATATCTTTAAGGTATGTATATATAGAAATCATGTATAATATTTTTAAATCACAGTCAGGCATAACTGAAACAGCAAAAATTAACAAAAGGTTTAATAGATATCACTGCTACCACAAAGAAATAAAAACTTAGGATCATTCTTTTAAGAATGTCTTAGGATCTAATTGGGAATCTCACTAATACTAAAGAGAAATTTTTTTTTTTGTTTTCAGTCGGTAGTGGGCAGGGGGTGAAAAGTGGAACAAGAAGTATGGAAGTTAATACACATATCTTCACTCTTATATCTTAATTAATCATTATCCAATTAAAAATGTGTGTGAAAGTGACAATGAAAGTCACTTACTCATGACTGACTCTGTGATTCCATGGACTAGACAGTCCAGAGGAATTCTGCAGGCCAGAATACTGGAGTAGGTAGCCTTACCCTTCTACAGGGTCTCTTCCCAATCCAGGGATCGAATCCAGGTCTCCCGCATTGAGGCGAATTCTTTACCAGTTGAGCCACCAGGGAAGCTCAAGAATGTGCATAATAATGTATAAATTGTAACACTTAAAACTGGTGACTTTAAATTGTTGTATCATTGCAACTCTCATTTAAAGCATGTGATTTCATATTCTGAAGAAAAAATAAAAGACATACAAATATAGGCCAAATTAATTCAGGAAGGGGTAGTTCTTTTCTGGTGTACCTGAAAAACAATTTTAAGACAGAGCTGTTTTTAAAATTTTAATGTAGATTATTGAGTTATTAACAAAGTGATTACTGAAAAGTGAGAAATTTATGAGAAACACTTTCTCAGGATCTACGGTGAGTTCTAAGATTTACTCAGAAGCTTATGCCCATGATTAGAAGATTCAGTTGAGATCATATTTACAATTATGTATTTGCTTTCACTTTTCAATTACCTTTCATCTTCTCTACTACTCTGTGAGCTCCTTGATGATACACATGTATGTAATCTGATCAGCTTTTTATTCCCCTGTCTAGCACATGCACTAGCCCTTAGCTGAGGTCCAATTCTTAAATAACAAATGAATGAATAAAGTTACTGTACTATAACTAGCTGACCAATGGGATGGAACTAATCATTATTGAAATAAAAGATCAGCCCTATGTGACTTGTACCATTATTATTACATGTCTAATAAGTAGACTTGAATGTGATAGTGTGGTTACTCCTTTGTATGTATTCAAATAGTCACACAAAGAGTAAAATATCATATATGCAGTCTAAACTAAAACTATGTTAAAATTGAATATGAATGTACACAGAAGGCTAAAGAGATGTTAAGGAAGGAGCAGCCTCTAAAAATGAACTTTAGAAAATTCCAAAAATGTGATAATATAATAACAAGCAGAAAGCCAAGGTGACAGGTACAAAGATTGAGATAGATAAATATTCAATAGCAATATTTCCAGCCATAATAAAATTATTTGACTTTATGATTATAGATATTTTATTAGAATATGTACTGTGTAAATACAGGGACATCAGCAACCCTGATTTTCACTTCTGAAGAAACTGGAAGAATATCTGATATGAATTAAATACAGAGTAAATATTTATTGGGCCAATTAATTAAATTGCATTGCCTTGCACATTTCTTTAGTTGGATTTTCTCAACTTAAAAAAGTTTAAATGTAATGCATATATTTTATAAGCATATATTGTATATTTAGGTGTACATATACTTTAATTTATAGATATATATAGCTTAAAATTGCAGCACTAAAGCTCATTTTCTTAATCTTAATGACAAAAAATCAATATATTTAAATTTTATTTCTTTATCTAGTTATTGTTACATTAATTCCAGGTTTTTAATGCTATTAATTTTGTTTATTACTATATGAATTACCTATATGAATCAATTCATCCCTTTTCCTGCATATATTTTTGTTGCTTTGGACAATGTAAGGAGTTTATGATGTGAAGAAGATTTCAAGCTGTGAATTCTAATCTGCAATACACATTAGGAAAATAAAAATTAAAATATGTTTATCATAAAATACTAAATTTTATCCTATGAATATTTCCATAAATGTGTACTTAAAACATCCTCTCCAAGTAAATCACTAATTACAAACTTCTTTACAGACAGTGTTACTGTCTGTAACAGTTTGTAACACTGTTTTGTAGTTACAACTCTTACAAAGTTTGTAACACAGTTTGTAACACTATCCAGTATTTATTCTCCAGAGATGAAGTAAGATGAAGTAGTTCATCATATTAATGAGTATATAAAGTAAGTAAAGGGAGTTTAAAATAAATAATGTGCTTTTTTTTAAAAAAGAAAAGAGTTCTACTTCTAACAATACATTTAGAATTTATAATCTTTTGAAAATTTAGAAAATATCCACCCTTATCCAAATGAGTTAGCAGCTTCTGAACCAAAATAGATTATGAAACTAAACATAGTCTAGAAATGGGTTTTTTTCCTCTCTCTAAAAAAAATTAAATATTTATTGCTAAAGGCAGTTATTTGAAGGTCTAAGTAGAGTGATTGTATTCTTACTAGAGTCCAGGACTTACTAGAGTCCTCTGTACCTATTAAATGCTCAATGACTTTTGTTGAGACATCTGCCAAGACAACTCAGATTTCCATCAGGTTCTCTAAAAGCTATTCCTTAGATGCCTCACCATGAATCCTGACTTCCTAAATTCAAGTCAGTGGATGCTCCTTGGTTATTTTGGTTTAGAAACATCTTTTACCTTAGGCATTTTTATTCATTAAATAAATTTTGCTGACTGCCTCTACATACACCAGGTTCTGTGTTTACTGTTAACTCAACAAGATGAATAAAGAAGTCTTAAAGACAAGGAGCCCATAGACTTGTGGGAGGCAAGTGAGAGAACAGACAATTATAAATGATAGTTGTTAGTGAAGAGATGATTATAGGTGCTTCTGAGGAAGCTAAAGTGGTACACTTTTTACATTAGCAAGTAGTGGGATAACCTAGGAAGACAAGGACAAATAGAAGATCTAAACTCAGGGTTCGGGCTTCCCTGGTGGCTCAGATGGTAAGCAATCTGCCTACAATACAGGAGACCGAGGTTTGATTCCTGGGTTGGGACTATCCCCTGGAGAAGAGAATGACTATCTATGGCAGTATTCTTGACTGAAGAATTCCATGGACAAAGGAGCCTGGCAGGCTACAGTCCATGGGGTCACAAAGATCAGACACAACTGAACAACTAACACAACAACAAAACAAATCCAGGATTGATCCTGAAAACTAAACTGAATCTGAGGCTTAAGGAATGAATAGGAATGAACCTGGTCAAGGAGGAAATTGAAACGACATATCTGGAGAGTAGATAGCTGGAGGAATGAAAAGAAGGAAGAAGGAACAAGAAAGAGAGAGGAAGAGGAGAAGGGAAGGAGGGATGGAGGAAGGAAGAGGACGAAAGGGAAGAGTGTGGATGGATGTCCCTGGGGTATGATGGAAAGCATGCAGTTAGGTATCTTTGGATTTTAAAGTATGAAACAATAGTAATCAAAGAGTAATTGATGAGAAATAAACAAAAAACAAAACTTTGAACAAGAACAAAAATTGTACACTTTTTTAGTATGACATTAACTGAATTTGCATATTTAGTTGTTTGTATTATTTGTTTTTAAATATACTTTAACTAAACCATACTCACAGAAAACTAGTCAATCTAATCAAACTAAGACCACAGGCTTGTCTAACTCAATGAAACCAACCCATGCCTGCGGGGCAACCCAAGAAGGGTGGGTCACGGTGGAGAGGTCTGACAGAAAGTGGTCCACTGGAAAAGGGAATTGCAAGCCACTTCAGTATTCTTGCCTGGAGAACCCCATGAACAGTATGAAGAGGCACAATGATAGGATACAAAAACAGGAACTCCCCAGGTCATTAGGTGCTCAATATGCTACTGGAGATCAGTGGAGAAATAACTCCAGAAAGAATGAAGGGATGGAGCCAAAGCAAAAACAGTACCCAGCTGTGCATGTGACTGGTGATAGAAGCAAGATCTGAAGCTATAAAGAGCAATATTGCATAGGAACCTGGAATGTTAGGTCCATGAATCAAGACAAATTGGAAGTGGTCAAACAAGAGATGGCAAGGGTGAACATCGACATTCTAGGAGTCAGCAAACTAAAATGGACTGAAATGGGTGAGTTTAACTCAGATGACCATTATATCTACTACTGCGGCCAGGAATCCCTCAGAAAAAATGGAGTAGCCATCATGGTCAACAAAAGAGTCCGAAATGCGGTACTTGGATGCAGTCTCAAAAACGACAGAATAATCTCTGTTCATCTTCAAGGCAAACCATTCATTATCACAGTTATCCAAGACTATGCCCCAACCAGTAATGCTAAAGAAGCTGAAGTTGAACGGTTCTATGAAGACCTATGAGACTTTTTAGAACTAACACTCAGAAAAGATGTCTTTTTCATTTTAAGGGACTGGAATGCTAAAGGAGGAAGCCAAGAAACACCTGGAGTAATGGGAAAATTTGGCCTTGGAATGTGCAATGAAACAGGGCAAAGACTAATAGAGTTTTTCCAAGAAAATGCACTGGTCATAGCAAACACCCTCTTCCAACAACACAAGAGAAGACTCTACACATGGACATCACCAGATGGTCAACACCAAAATCAGATTGATTATATTCTTTGCAGCCAAAGATGGAGAAGCTCTATACAGTCAACAAAAACAAGACCAGGAGCTGACTGTGGCTCAGATCATGAACTCTTTATTATCAAATTCAGACTTAAATTGAAGAAAGGAAGGAAAACCGCTAGACCATTCAGGTATGACCTAAATCATATCCCTTATGATTATACAGTGGAAGTGAGAAATAGATTTAAGGGCCTAGATCTGATAGA
>SJYX01024176.1:436285-454660 GCA_006410675.1 Oreotragus oreotragus
ATGCTTTTGAACTGTGGTGTTGGAGAAGACTCTTGAGAGTCCCTTGGACTGCAAGGAGATCCAACCAGTCCATTCTGAAGGAGATCAACCCTGGGATTTCTTTGGAAGGAATGATGCTAAAGCTGAAACTCCAGTACTTTGGCCACCTCATGCGAAGAGTTGACTCATTGGAGAAAACTCTGATCCTGGGAGGGATTGGGGGCAGGAGGAGAAGGGGACGACCGAGGATGAGATGGCTGGATGGCGTCACAGACTCGGTGGATGTGAGTCTTAGTGAATCCTGGGGGATGGTGATGGACTGGGAGGCCTGGCGTGTTGCAGTTCATGGGGTTGCAAAGAGTCGGACACGACTGAGCGACTGAACTGAACTGAACTAAATATTTTCATTTATCTATCCTTCTGTATTTAATCTAGACTTTACTGACTATGTCTTTCCTTTTGGCTCAGGCAGTAACAAATCTGTCTGCAGTGCTGGAAATCTGGGTTCCATCCCTGATAGGGAAGATCCTTTGGAGAAGGGAACAGCAACCCACTCCAGCATTCTTGCCTGGAGAATTCCATGGACAGAGGAGACTGGTGGGTTATAGTCCATGGGATAACAAAGAGTTGGACACGACTGAGCAAATAACAGTTTATTGACTATATGTATTTACTTATCTCATGTATTGATAATGTTAACATTTCATTCTGCTTTATTCCATTATATACTATCATCTCCTTCTTAAGTTATTTTATTATATAAACTACTTTACTTTTAAAAAGTATATTTATTGTATTTTCCTATCAAAAACTTCAAGCAAATTTGAAAAGACCATCTTGAGATGGTTGAGGGCCTTTCTCACCATTTGCTAGCATTGTTAATCATCTCTGCTGTTTCCATATCTCTTATATATTTACCCTGTCCCCATTCATTCCAAACAGCAACCTTCTAACTAAAAAGCAAAAAACTAAACAGCAGTCAATATTTCAGTTCAGTTCAGTTGTTCAGTTGTGTCCAGCTCTCTGTGATCCTATGGACTGCAGCACGCCAGGCTTCCTTGTCCATCATCAACTCCCAGAGTTTACTCAAATGCATGCCCCTCATGTTGGTGAGGCCATCCAACCATCTCATCCTCTGTCGTCCCCTTCTCATCCTGCATTCAGCCTTTTCCAGCATCAGCGTCTTTTCAAATGAGTCAGTTCTTTGCATCAAGTGGCCAAAGTATTGGAATTTCAGCATCAGCATCAGTCCTTCCAGTATCCAGGACTGATTTCCTTTAGAATGGACTGGTTGGATCTCCTTGCAGTCCAAGGGACTCTCAAGAGTCTTCTCCAACACCACAGTTCAAAAGCATCAGTTCTTCAGTACTCAGCTTACTTTATAGTCCAAATCTCACATCCACACATTACTACTGGGAAAACCATAGCTTTGACTAGACGGATCTTTGTTGATATAGTAATATCTCTGCTTTTTCATATGCTATCTAGGTTGGTCATAGATTTTCTTCCAAGGAGCAAGTGTGTTTTAATTTCATGGCTGCAGTCACCATCTGCAGTGATTTTGGAGCCCCCCAAAAGATAAAGTCTGACACTGTTTCCACTGTTTCCCCATCTATTTGCCATGAAGTGATGGGACCAGATGCCATGGTCTTAGTTTTCTCAATACTGAGTTTTAAGCCAACTTTTTTACTCTCCTCTTTCACTTTCATCAAGGGGCTCTTTAGTTCTTCTCTTTCTGCCATAAGGGTGGTGTCATGTATGTATCTGAGGTTATTGATATTTCTTCTGGCAATCTTGATCCCAGCTTGACTTCATCAAGCCTGGCATTTTGCATGATGTAGTATGCATATAAGTGAAATAAGCAGGGTGACAATATGCAGCCTTGACACATTCCTTTCCCAATCTGGAACCAGTCTGTTCCATGTCCAGTTATAACTGTTACTTCTTGTCCTGCATACAGATTTCTCAGGAGGCAGGTCAGGTGATCTGATATTTCACAGTTTGTTGTGATCCACACAGTCAAAGGCTTTGGCATAGTCAATAAAGCAGAAGTAGATGCTTTTCATGGAACACTCTTGCTTTTTCAATGACCCAGCAGATGTTGGCAATTTGATCTCTGATTCCTCTGCCTTTTCTAAATCTAGCTTTAACGTCTGGAAGTTCACAGTACACACACTGTTGAAGCTTGGCTTGGAGAATTTTGAGCCTTACTTTGCTAGCATGTGAGGTGAGTGTAATTGTGCAGTAGTCTGAGCAACCTTTGCCACTGCCTTTCTTTGGCATTGGAATGAAAACTGACCTTTTCCAGTCCTGTGGCCACTACTGAGTTTTCCAAATTTGCTGGCATGTTGAGTGAAGCACCTCACAGCATTATATTTAGGATTTGAAATAGCTCAACTGGAATTCCATTACCTCCACTAGCTTTGCTCATAGTGATGCTTTCTAAGGCCCACTTGACTTCACATTCCAGGATGTCTGGCTCTGGGTGAGTTTTCACGTGATCATAGTTATATGGGTCATAAAGATTATTTTTTTTTGTATGTAATTATTTTGTGTTTTCTTACCACCTCCTCTTACAGCAATATTTATAAGCAAATAATTCCTTTATTTTTCTCTCTTTTCCCTTAAGAAAACATAACTCTATCTTAGTAATAAGTTACCAGACATTGTTACAATTTTTATGTTGTTGCATTCTTATATTTTAAAAAGTCAGTTTTAGTAGAAAACTCATGAAATAAAGTCCAGTATTTCCATTATTCATAAGCACAGAGGTTAAGGTATTAATAGAACAAATTAGGAGTAAGAAGTAAACAGAAACTTTCATAAAAGAAAAAATTTAAAATGTTGCCACTTTTTGATTTTTTAAATGAAAGGCAAAATCACACAGTATAAAACTGATCAATCTTAAGTAAACATTTTGTTGAGTTTTGACAAATGTGTACAACCTTTTACTTCTTCTTATAAGAGGTGCTTATGCTTGGGACTTCCCAGATAGTGAAGTGGTAAAGAATCTGCCTACAGTATAGGAAGTAAAAGGTTGGTATAGAATATCTTCATCTTCCTGAAATGTTTTCTCATATTTCTTTTCAGTCAATGTGCATCTCTTCTTCCTCACACCATCCACTTCCTGTCTCTAGAAACCACTGAGCTGCTGTCTATTACTATAGCTCTGCCACTAAAAAGTTACGTAAATAAAATAATGTACTCTTCTTTACAAAACAAAAACAGAATTATAGATATCAAAAAAAAATATGGTTACAAAAGGGGAAACGTGGTGGAGGGATAAATTGGGAGTTTAGGATTAACATACATACACTAATGTTTATAGAATATGTTACCAACCAGGATCTACTGTATAGCAGAGGGAACTCTACTCAGTATTCTGTGATAACCTATATGAGAAAAGAATCTGAAAAATAATGAATATATGTATATATATAACATATATACTAATCATTTTGCTGTACTTTAGAAACTAACGCAACAATACAGTAATTTAAAATGATAATATACTATTTATAACTTGCTTATTTCATCTGGAATAGGACTTTTGCTGTTTGCCTAATGTGGATGGCTAAGTGATGACCTCCAAAATGTATGTCTGTATCTTAACGATTGGAACATACCTCGCAGACAAAATAATAATAATGAGAGGTGCTTATGCTTGGGACTTCCCAGATAGTGAAGTGGTAAAGAATCTGCCTACAGTATAAGAGCTGCAAGAGAAGTGTGTTTGATCCCTTGGTTGGGAAGATTCCATTCAGTTCAGTCAGTTCAGTTGCTCAGTCGTGTCCAATTCTTTGCAATCCCATGGACTGCAGCATGACAGACTTCCCTATCCATCACCAATTCCCAGAGCTTGCTCAAACTCATGTGCATTGATTCGGTGATGGCATCCAACCATCTCATCCTCTGTCATCCTCTTCTTCTCCTACATTCAATCTTTCCCAGCATCAGGCTCTTTTCCAAGGAATCAGTTTTTTTTGCATCAGGTGGCCAAAGAATTGGAGCTTCAGCTTCAGTATGAGTCTTTCCAATGAATATTCAGGACTGGTTTCCCTTAAGATTGACTGGATGGATCTCCTTGCAGTACAAGGGATTCTCAAGAATCTTCTCTGACACCACAGTTCAAAAGCATGCTTTCTTTTTAGTCCAACTCTCACATCTATATATGACTACTGGAAAAACTACAACTTTGACTAGACGGAGCTTTTTTGGCAAAGTAATGCTTCTTTTTAATATGCTGTCTACATTGGCCATAGCTTTGCTTCTGAGGAGGACCACAGATGGTGTCTTTTAATTTCATGGCTGCAATCACCATCTGTGGTGAATTCAGAGCCTGCCGCACAAAAAAATTCTCTCACTTTTTCCATTGTCTCCCCAACTATTTGCCATGAAGTGATGGAACCTGATGCCATGATCTTAGTTTTCTGAATGTTGAGTTTTAAGCCAGCTTTTTCACTCACCTCTTTCACTTTCATCAAGAGGCTCTTTAATTCCTCTTCACTTTCTGTCATAAGGGTGGTGTCATCTGCATATCTGAAATTATTAATATTTCCCTGGCAATCTTGATTCCAGCCTGTGTTTCAACCAGCCCTGCACTTCCCATGATATATTCTGCCTAAAAGTTGAATAAACAGGGTGATGATATATAGTCTTGACAAACCCTTTTCCAAAATTGGAACCAGTCTGTTGTTCCATGTTCTAACTGTTGCTTCTTGACCTGCATATAGATTTCTCAGGAGGCAGATAAGGTGGTCTGGTATTCCCATCTCTTGAAGAATTTTCCAGTTTGTTGTAATCTACACAGTCAAAGGCTTTGGTGTAATCAATAAAGCAGAAATTTTTTTTTTCTGGTATTCTCTTGCTTTTTTGATGATTCAACGGATGTTGGGAATTTGATCTCTTGTTCCTCTGATCTCTGAAGACTCTCTTAGAGGAGGAAGCCACAACTGACTCCAGTATTTTTGTCTAGATAATCCCATGGACAGAGGAGACTAGGGTGCTACATTCCGTGGAGTTGCACAGCAGGATGTGACTTAGCATGCACACTCCCATGCTTATTTTATATTATATGTGTGGTCACAAGCATATAAAAGCAGTAACATACGTTCTTACAAGAGAAGGCAGAGGTGGTGTTGTCAGAAACACAGAGAAGTCTGGGTGTAAAGATGGAACAGAGAGAGGTATGACCGGAAGCCACTTCATGCTAACAGCCACTAGAAGCTGGACAAGGCAAGGAGTGGATCCTTTCATAGAGCCTCCAGAGAATTAGACTTTTAGCAATGTACGAGAGTTTCATTTGCTCTTATCCTCTAGCAGTACTTGGTATTCTCAGAGGTTTATTACTTTTACATTTATTTGATTTTTGCAGTTTTAGTTGTTGTTCAATTCCCAAGTTGTGTCCAACTTTCTGTGACCCCATGAACTGTGACATGCCCAGCTTCTCTGTCCTTTACTTTCTCCCTGAGTTTTCTAAAACTCATGTCCATTGAATCACTGATGCCATCCAACCATCTCATCCTCTGTTGTCTCCTTATCTTGTGTTCAGTCTTCCCCAGCATCAGTCTTTTCCAGTCAGCAGTTTGTATCATGTGGCCAAAGTATTGGAGCTTCAGCTTCAGCATCAGGCCTTCCAGTGAATATTCAGGGTTGATTTCCTAAAGGAAAGGGTTGACTGATTTGATCTCCTTGCTGTCCAAGGTACTCTGAAGAATCTTCTCCAACACCACAGTTCGAAAGCATCAGTTATTCGATGTTCAGCCTTCTTTATGTTCTAAGTCTTACATCCATACATGACTACTGTAAAAAGCACAGCTTTGACTATATAGACCTTTGTCAGCAATGTGATGTCTTTGCTTTATAGCACACTGTCTAGGTTTGTCATAGCTTTCCTGCCAAGAAGCAGTCATCTTCTAATTTTATGGCTTCAGTCACTGCCCACAGTGATTTTGAAGCCCAAAGAAAATGAAATCTGTCACTGTTTCCATTTTTCCTTCATCTATTTGCCAGGAAGTGATGTGACTAAATGCCATGATCTTCGCTTTTTGAATGTTAAGCTTTAAGCCAGCTTTTTCACTTTCTTCTTTCACTTACATCAAGAGGCTCTTTAGTTCTTTTTCACTTTCTGCCAATAAAGTGGTATCATCTGCATATCTCAGGCTGTTGATATTTCTCCTGGCAATCTTGATTCCAGCTTATGAGTCATCCAGCCCAGCATTTCACATGATGTACTCTGCATATCAGTGCCCTGCAGTTTTAGTAGATAATAGCATTGAACATCAGTTTAAATTTGCATTTTCAAGCAACAAGTGATGTAGAGTATAGCACCACATGTGTATTATCTGTCTACCTATTTTGGTGAAGTGTGTATTCAAAACTTTTGCCCAAATATTTATTGAGCTTGGAGTTTATATGAGTTTGCTAGGGCTGCTTTAATCATGTATTACAAACTAAGTGACTCAAACAACAGAAATGCATTGTCTGTTCTGGTCAATAAGTAAACAGAACTCGGGGGAAGTTGTGGACACTGTAAGTTTGAAATCAAGGTGTCAGCAGGACTGGTTCTCTTTGAGGGTCATGAGTTTATTCGATGTCTTTCTCCCAGTCTGTGGCAGTTTTCTGCCAATACTTGGGGTCTTGGGCTTGTTAAAATATTATTCTGATCTTTACCTTCATCTTTGCATGATGTTCTCTGTGCATTTCTACCTTTAAAACTTTCCTTCTTATAAGAACCCAATTAACTTATTTAAGGGTGTAGCCTAATACTCCATTTAGCTTTCCTACCCCTTTAAAAATCCTATCTCCAAATAAAGCATGTTATACTGGGTGTTAGGACTCCAACAACAACAACAACCAAAAAAAAAAAATCGAGGGGGACACCATCCCTTCCATAATAGTGATGAGCTTGAGAAGTTCTTATTAGAGATGTTGAGTTAGATGTTCCTCTAATGCCTCCATGTGATTATGTCTAGGAAACAACTGATAGTATTGTTCTGTACCTCAGCAGTCAACCCCAAGTTGTACAAACACTATGCCAATTTATTAGAATAGATATTATAATAAAATCTGTGACTGTGGGTACAATTGCTAAGGGTAATGAAGGCCATAGAAACCAAGTCAGAAACTTGAAGTGAAATTATTCAAGAAATGAACTGTTTATAAATAAAATTGTTAAAGAGAAACCAAAGGCACATGACAAGCAAAATCTAATACTGGGAGTGGCTTATGATGTCAAAGGCTACTAAGAGGTTGAATACAATGAAACTAAAAGGTGTCACTTGGATTTGGTAAGATGGAAATGACTGGTGAAAGTAATGAAAATAATTTCAGCAAAACTGTGGGGACAGCATACGGATCACAATGTGCTGGCATTGTCTTTCTGTAGGAAAACTCATGGTGTCATTAACACCATTAAGAGGCTGAGAAATTAGATCAAGAGCCCAGAGGACTCTAAGTCAAGAACTACATATGTATTTCCCCAGATAAGGTTTGATTAAGGTAGTCCCAGCCACATTTCTCTCTTTCAATTTAAAGTTAGACATACAATTCCTATCAAATGTGTTGCCTCTGGCACTATATTTCCATGAGCTTAAGTTGTACATACTCTGTGAATCATTTCCTGGTTAAAGTAAAACCCATTAATTTACTTTTTTGCTATCATCCAGCAACATTTTTAAATTATCTGAAGCCAAAATGATTATAGCATCTTAAAATAGTGGTTATAACATATATATATATATATAATTTTATATGATATATGTGACAATATAAACACACATATAAAAATACATATATATGTAGAAAGAGAATAGCATAAATTTCTTCTTTTCTAACTAATTGAAATGTTAATTTGAAGATAGTTTTGTAACCAATGACACATGGCTCAGTGCTAATACTAATTGAATCAAAACATTGATTAATTTGATAATTGAGAAAATATTTCATTAAAACACACATTTATTTTACATTAGTGAAGTTTTTTTTCATTCTGAGGGAAATAAGATGCTTCTTTTCTATTGAAAATAAATGTCAGATAATTTGGTAGGTTTTACAGAATTATCAACTAATCAAGTGACTATTTACAGATTCCCTCCATGAATACATTCATCTTACACACATTTACTGAGTTCTTACTTTGTGTCAAATATTGTACTAGTGGTACAATTAGAGTACTAAATGAGACTGACAAGGCCCTGCCATGTCGCAGTTCGTATTTGAGGGAGAGTGAGAGATAATACAATAAATAAGTGATTTAATCATGTTTTACAGGCATGGAGTCTCCTTTAGATTTAGTAACGCATACGGGACCTTAAGAAACACGCCAAGAGCCAGAAGGGAAAGTGCCTGTTGTGAAAAAAGACCAACAAAGCCCTTAAGACATAAATATCATGTTATAATAACAGTAATGCTCAGATTTTAGCCTAGGTCAAAATCACATGTATGGTGTAATTGCAGTTTGCTAAAAGCACAGAAGTTTAATCCTCTCATACATGTACAAAAAGGGAACAATTTGAGATGATGGATGTGTTCATTACCTCAGTGGGAGAAATTGCAATGTATAGGCATATCAGACCATCACATTGTATACTTTAAACATCTTTAAGGATCAGAACATGATGGAGCAGCTCATTGTTCTCCTTGGAGCTGGAATCTTGGTAGAGAATGCAGTACACAATGATGACAAGTGTGGTGGTGGAATTAAGATAAAAGTTCATCCATTTCTTTTCTTTGTTCTCAACAGAATATCACGTAAAACTATCAGTTGAGAGGAGATGAAAGAGATGAAGTCTGAATTATTATCTTGGATATTAAACAGTTGACTAATTTTGGAATCTTTGAAGAATTTCAAGGCAATGTTGAGTATAGAATCATGAATAAAAACACATGTAGCCAGTATTCAGTTTACCCAACAAAGTCAAATATTGAATAAAAGTCCAGAGAGGAGAATAATTGGTTTATATCAGAGTAAATGTTTTGCTTATTATATAGTGCATGCTCAATCACTTTAGTTGTGAAGTGCAACCCATGGACTGTAGCCTGCGAGATCCCTCTGTCTATGGGATTCTCCAGTCAATAATACTGGAGTGGGTTGTCATTTCCTTCTTCAAGGGATCTTCCCAACCCAGGGATCTAACCTTTATCTCCTGCATCTCATGCATTGCAGGTGGATTATTTATCCACTGAGCCACTGAGGAAGCACTTGCTTATATAGTAAAACATAGGAAATGAAGAGAAAAGGAGCTGAAATACATGGAAGGGAATAGTTATAGCTTCATACCATGGAAAATAAGTTAGCAAGGTAAGAAATAACTAGAATAAATAATTAGTATTAAATGGAGGCCAATGGATGAAGCTGTCTATCAGCAGTTGAATAATTGTTACACTTTAAGCACAGACTCAATGGTCTGAAATAACAAATGTACCTTTGATAAAAATGTTGTCTGAATAATTATATGATTTGTTTCAAAATTATTTTACTCTCTCTCAAATTTCTACTGAAGTATGTCCAACTGCATTTCAAATACAGCATATAAACCATGATATGGGGTTGTGGATCTTGGGGAGAGAATATGCTGAAGAGAGAAAAACAGAGAAGAAGGAGAAGCAGAAATAAAAAAAAAGAAAAAAAAAAGGAACAGGAAGGCATTTCTTTTTAATATTATCTTGTTAGCAAAATTTTATTTTATAAATTCATATTAAACATGCGCTTCCTATTTTTAACTATCTCAAAAGTTGAAGGTGAAAGGGTTAGTTGCTCAGTTCTGTCCAACTCTTCATGAACCCATGGACTATAGCCCACCAGGCTCCTCTGTCCATGGAATTCTCCTGATAAGAATACTGGAGTGGGTAGTCATTCCCTTCTCCAGGGGATTTTCCCAACGCAGGTATCCAACCCAGGTCTCCTGCATTGCAGGCAGATTCTTTACCCTCTGAGCTACCAGGGAAGCCCTTAACTATCTCAGCTAAACATCCTATCATTTCCCATAATGTGTTATGAGAAGAAATTCATATATGTAATATAAATATATCTTACATTATTTAGCACACAATATGTATACATAATTAAGTTGAAAAGTTAACTATGCTCATTCATTAGATAGTACAAATTATAGTCACCTTGATGGCTTCCTTTCTTGGCTCTCTTAAGTTTGGAGATAGAAGGTCTTCTTGGGTTTTATTAATTGTAGTTTCTGAAAAAGCTTAAATATCATTAATACAATGTTGATGAATAATTTATTAAGTACTTTGAACCTTTAATAATTATGTCTTGGAAGTATTATTATTTACCAGGAAATATTGTCAAGTTTAATGTTGAAAAACAAAAATATCAGTTTGAAAAGAAGTAGAAGAAGTATATATATATTTAAATTTATTACAGTGTATATATATACATACTGGGAATAAATTAGATACACACATATACAATTAACAGTTACTATTCCTAGGTAATGTAATATCAATTTATTCTTATCTTTTTCTGAAATTTTTTTCTTCAATAAGCATGGACTACTTAAATAATTTTGCAAGTTTATTTTTAAATTTGAAAAAAAAGGAGATGTCTAAGCAAACACTTGGTTCTTCTAAAAATGCAATATTTTCCTTTTTCATTTAGATTGGATACTTTACTCCTCAAGCCATGCTTATCCATAAATTTTATGGCCATGTTGAATAGTACTTGATGTTGCTTAGTCACTAAGTCATCTGACTCTTTTGTGACCCCCGTGGACTGTAGCCTGCCAGGATCCTCTGTCCATGGGATTTCCCACAAAGAATACAGTAGAAGGTTGCCATTTGTTTTTTCCAGGGATCTTCCCCATCCAGGGATTGAACCCATGTCTCCTGCATTGTGGGGCAAGTACTTTACCACTGAGCCACCAGGGAAGTCTTTGAATAGTGAAAATGAAGTGGCTCAGTCGTGTCCAACTCTTTGCGACCCCATGGACTGTAGCCTAACATGCTCCTTTGTACATGGAATTTTCCAGGCAAGAGTACTGGAGTGGGTTACTATTTCCTTCTCCAGAGGATCTTCCCAACCCAGGGATCGAACCGGGGTCTCCTGCATTGTAGTCAGACGCTTAACTCAGTTCAGTTCAATTCAGTCGCTCAGTCGTGTCCGACTCTTTACAACTCCATGAATCGCAGGACACCAAGCCTCCCTGTTCATCACCAACTCCCAGAGTTCACTCAGACTCACGTCCATCGAGTCAGTGATGCCATCCTCAGGCTCCTCTGTCCATGGGATTTTCCAGGCAAGAATAGTGGAGTGGGTTGCCATTTCCTTCTCCAGGGAGTCTTCCTGACCCAGGGATAGAACCATCATCTCCTGCAATGGCAGCCTACACCCTGGGGACCCATGAGGAGGTGACACAGAGACATAGGATCTGCCCATTTAGACAGTCAGACCACTCAGCCAAGCCCCAGCCCTTGTCTGAGTAAACCAACAAAGCGTCTAGAATGGATACTTGACTGAACATGTAAATTCCCCACAACTCTGGTAAGGATTACAGGTGTTGAAAAAAAATAAAGTTTCATGAATATTTTACTATTTACATGGCAGAGTCAAATTTCTTGCCAAGTACAGAGTCTGTGCAGTATGCAGCCTCCCTTGCAGCTAATCAAGAATTGCTTGGAGAAAGAAGTTTCAGTTTTAAAAGGAGCGTGTTTAGGGACTTCCCTGACTCTCTAGTAGTTAAGAGTCTCTGCTTCCACTGCAGAGCGCATGGGTTCGATCCCTGGTGGGGGAACTAAGATCCCATATGCCACACAACACGGCCAAAGTGAATTTAAAAAAAAGACACCAACATCTGCAAAAACCTAAGTACGTAAATAAAACATAAGAGGAGTGCTCCTGGGGACCTGTTGACTTCCCTTGACACCTTTAGAGCAACACGTGCACACAAATGGTTAACAGTCAACTGGCAGATGTGGACAGAAGCCATATGAACGTAAACTTCACGCTCGGGGACCAGGAGGTACAGCCCACTACCTGCTTTCAGCCCTCACTGCCAGCTGAGAGTGAAAGTTCAGGTACTCGTAAAGAGGAAAAGAAATCTGCCTCGCATCAGAGATTTGAACAACCCACTTGCCCTGAAATATACCACCGTCTATGTTTACCGACTCCATAGTTTGTTTAAGTGGAGGACAGTTGGTTTTCAAAGTGAAACCATAAAGTGAGAATGTAGGGGAAAGTCTAAATGATCAACAGCTTGTAACTCCTAATTTGCAAGGAATAACTCACATATCCGTTAATCACGCTTACCTCCTTGGAGGATAAGATTTGGTGTAACGCTTTCCGGAGATCAATAAAACGATCGTGAAAGAGGGCGATGCACCACGGCTCCGTGAAGTAGCTGATGAGGGAAGAAAAAGGTTCAGTTAGTTGGAAACCCTCTCATTACCACTAATAAAGTATTTACCTGTGTCTTTTTTTTTGCCTTTATAAATTACAGTTCTGGCTCTTTTGTAATCGTTTGCTCACGAAATGCCTCGCGGAACAGCATGGCCAATCAATTTTGTAAATGGATGTCCCTGATGTAAGGCCGGCTTCCATAATTACATTTAAAGTGGTTTAGTTTGGAGCCAGGGCAAGACCCAGTGAAGAATCCTGATTTTATCAGAATTTAAAAGCCTGAAGACTTGTAAAGAACGGTGTCTCCATTATCTGCCCCCGTTTGAGAAAAACAGATTGCAGGATTAACTGAACTGCTGCATAAACAAATTAAATTTGGGGAGACAATAACACAAATGTTGTTCATCATTAAGGTTTCTGAATTAATAATGACCAGAAAAACAGGCCACCTCGGTGTTGCGACACGGCCTTCGTGCAACTGCACAGACGCCTAATTGAATCTCTCTTCTGAGAGTGGTTCCACTGGCAGCCCTCTTTGCTAACTTAGCCCTGAAAAACTCTCTGAACAAATGCGTTCTTGCGTGGGGGACAGCATGGCTATCCTTGATTCACAGGGGATTGTCGCAGGTTTGCTGCCTTCTTTGGAAGAACCAAGAACCTCTGCTGGTATTTGAACTCTTACTTCCTCTTCACGCTCAGTGTCTCAGAATAGGAAACGTCTTCAGGGTCAGGCAGGCCCACTGGGGTGACCTGGGCTCCCCTGGCATTCCTGGGACAGTTAGTGGACGTCAGGTGTGTGCCCAGGGGAGGAGAAACTGGTGCCCACATGCAGATGAGCACTTTCTATTTTTTTCTGATATTAAAAAAAAAAATGTTTATTGGCTGCATCGGGACTTGGCTGCTGCGTGGGAGAGCTGCGTTGCAACACTCGAGAGCTGCGTTGCAGCGCATGGACTCTCACTCTCTAGGTGAGTTTGGGATCTTTCGTTGCAGCGCATGGACTCTCACTCTCTAGGTGAGTTTGCCCCGCAGCATGTGGGATCTCCAATTGCACCCACACCCCCTACATTGCAAGGTGGATTTTAAACCACAGAACCACCAGGGAAGGCCCTGTTAACTGCACCTTGACATTGATTCTTAGGAAGGACATAATGAGCCCAGGGACGCCACGGCACCAAAGGACCAGGGCAGTGTCAAGCCCGTGTAGGACCAGCCTGGCTCTCAGCTACACTGCTTGGCACCTATCACCTGTTTGCTTGTCCAGAATATGACCTAATTTCATGCTAACCCACCTACTTTGCGGTTCAGGTCATATATTCATCCAACCATGAATTCCACTAATATGGACTCCATGCCCATTCTGTGCCCAGCACTGTTCTGGGTACTGGAAAAACAGCAGGGACCAACACAGACAAACATCCCTGCCACTGAGGAGCTTATATCCAACTGATAAATAGGTCCATGTTCAACATGTGAGGGAAAACTGCTTAGGAGGAAACATAAATCAACTGAGGATGGGAGACGTCAGAGCAAGGCTCACTCCTAAGACAGTGACTTAGCCAGCAAAGCCCGAGGGACGGGGAGTGAGCCACCTGGGACTCAGGGGAAAGAACCTTCCAGGAACAGCAGGTGCAAAGGCCAGGGGGCAAGCATGTGCCCAGCCCTCAAGGAGGTGGGTGGAGATAAGCAGAGTGGGATGGGGGCAGGAGCTGAGCTTAGGAAGGTGATGGGCAGGAAGGATGCTCCTGGAGGCAGGAGTCCACTCAGCTGTGCTATGTAATTGATCCACGGCCATCTAGCTCAGTACCTGTGTGCAACAGGCGTCTCACAGATGTACACGGAACAAAGGAAGGAACAATGAATGCAGCCCTAGTGGTTAAGAACCCACCTGCCAATGCAGGTTAGACGTAAGAGACACAGGTTTGATCCCTGAGTCAGGACGATCACCTGGAGGACGGCACAGTAACCCACTGCAGTACTCTTGCTGAGAGAATCCCACGGACAGAAGAGCCTGGCAAGCTGGTCGCACAGAGTCCGACACGACTGAAGCAACTTGGCACACAAGGGCAAATTGCACACAGCATGATATGCACTCCACACTGCCTAGCCCTGATGGGTCTTTCATTAATATAAAGTTCTACTCAATAAGTAGGTGGCAAAACTCTGCAAAGTGTCCCAAGATGGGCAGTCGTGCAAAGGAGCAAGCCTCACAGGGACAGGGGGAGAGCTGTGGGTGAGCCCAGGCTCAAAGCGGGGTCAGCCTGAGCCCTGGGGTGCAGAGGGAGGGCCGGGGGTTCCAGAGGGCGCTCATGCAAACCTGTCAGTGCTGTGACTGACTCAAGGCCTCTGAATCCTGGATGAACGAAATCGATGGAGATTCTGCCTGGAGTTCTAGACCCCCACAAACTCAGGCCGATATCCAACACCCGTCTGATTCCTGGAGCAAAGGCACTGATGTGGAGCCGGCCACCTGGGCAGGTATCAGCTCAGCTGGGTGATGTTTTGAGACATCTCGGATGGTTGCTTTATGGACCAAAGCATCAGTGATGCCTAAGTGTGTACACTCAAGCACAGCTTTGCCAGAATGGTCCCTCCCTCTTAGGTCTCAGCAGCTTCTAGAAAAGCTTCAGGGAATCATAAACTCACAAATCTCAAAACTACTATGCGTGTGTGCTAAGTCATTTCAGTTGTGTCTGACTTTGTGACCCGCATGGACTGTAACCCACCAGGCTCCTCTGTCCATGAGGTTCTCCAGGCAAGAATACTGGAGTCGGTCACCATGCTCACCTTCAGAGGATCTTCCTGACCCAGGGATCGAACCCAGGTCTCTTATATCTCCTGCATTGGCAGGTGGGTTCTTTACCACTGAGCCAACAGGGAAGCCCCTAAAATGCCTGGGTTAGAATCGAATGGGTGCTTTTAAGTTTGTTGCCACCTTTCCCGCATAGCTGAGATGCCACCTCCTCACCCCGTATGTGTTTCCATGGCAGCATCAGAGTTCCTAGCCACTTGGTTTCAGGGTTTGCAGCCACAGCCTTCTGCTGCACAGAAGAAGCTACCTTTCTGGTGTCAGCACAGCTCTAGTCCAACTGCCCAGATGCCGCTCAGGTGTGTCCCCACTCAGCATCCTCACCCCCGCAGCCTCTGTGTTACCTCTTGGACCCTTTGTCATGTGCTTCCAAGAGTGGACTCTGGGGAAACCCACTTCTCTTGGAATGAATGTAGCCCTCCATCCCACCCGGAGGCCCATCATCTAATGCCCAGGTCCCCATCACTTCCATCCATGAGGCTGAGCACAGAGGCCTGGGGAGCGTTAACCCTCTGAAAGGGATCAAGCTGGTCTGCATGGAGACTCGTGGTGGAAGAGGAAGCTGAGATTCCTGCAGGTTTCCTGCTGCTGCTTTGGAGCTCACGGCCCCTCAGATGGCCTCCAGCAGCAGTGGCACCTGGCAATTCAACGACCGCTATGCTCCTAACAGCCCGGCCAGCAGCTTGCAGACTCAGGAGACCGGAAGTTGCTGTCCTTTCAGTCTCACACCACTGCCTGCTGGGGTCAAGCACTTGAGGATCTTGTCCAGAAGGTGATAATCTCTGCAACCAGCTGTTGGCTGCCCGTGTTCCCAGGGTTCGTCTAGTTTAAAACTAAACCAACCAGCTGTCATCGACAGCTCCTCAGTGTGACTGCAGCTTCAGTGGTGCCACTTACAAGGAGGTGACAGAGTGCTAGCACCCGCCTCGGGGAGTTGGGCATCACCACAGAGCGTGTGCGCGTGTTGTCTGAACTGTCGTGCAGGCAGCATCCGTCACAGTCACAGGGGAGCTAGAGTTCTGGAAAAGCCGAAACCCACTGCCTTTCCCAACCAACTGTGGGCTGCGGGGCCCCCACGCATCCTCCCTTCGCCCGGGGTAGGGGCTGCAGCTGTGGGCTGGGGAGTGCTGACCGGAGATGGCAGGGTCAGGGCACCTCCTGGGGGGCCGCGTCCAGTTCAGACTTCTCCCAGCTTCAAAGCTGAGCTCACACTGCCCGCTGCTCTGTCTGCTGTCTTCTCCCTGAGGGGAGGGTCTCAGGCTCCCTCAAGACACCTCCCACCAAAGCCTTCCTGCCTCTGGGCAGCCCCGAGAACCCATATCCACGTCTTCACCTCCTCCGGTGCCATCCACGCTCAAGTCCACATACACCTCCTCTGTGGAGCTGACTCAGGGCTTGAGGTTTCCACCCACTTCAGTGCATGGAGCGCTCCTGATGGTGCAGGAAAGTGTCCCAGGGTGTGTCTTGACCTCTAATGCAAGGTGGGCAGTGTGCCCCACAGTGTCCAGCACAGGCTGGCCCTCGGGGGCACTGAAGGAGCAGGTGAGGACACCTGGGACTGCTTCTCCCCTCACCCCCTCCGTGGAGCGCTTCTGCACTTAGTGCAGTGACCCCGTTTAGGGTGGGTGAGAGCAGGCGTTTAGAGAGGCACAGACACCCGTGGAGTCCTCAAAACCAGCCTAGAAATATGGCAGCAGCCTTCACTCTAAAAATCAGAAAAACTTTGAATTTAACCTCAAAGGATGAGGACATTGAGTCAAACGAAGATCATCTCCTTTTGATATCAGGATGTTCGAAAGAAGTTTTATTTTATGAACTTGTAAATCTAGTTTTCCTCCCCAACTGAATGACTTCTGTGCTTCAGTTTCGTTCCTTCTCTGTAGAAAGGGGAGGGGCTTCTGGAATCCTTGCCAAGGAGTCGGGGTGCCATCTGCATTAATGACCCCAAGAACTATGGATGATTGGCATTAGTGCTAGATTTCAGGGAAATGTATACTTCCATGAACAATGTGAATTTAAACAAAATAGAGGGACTTCCCTGATGGTTCACTGGCTAAGACTCCAAGCTCCCAATGCAGAGGGCCCAGGTTTGATCGCTAGTCAGGGAACCAGATGCCACATGCCACAAATTAACGATCTCACATGCCACAGCTAAGACTCGGTGCAACCAAATAAAATAAACAATTTTTTAAATTTAAAGAAATAAAATATAGCAACTTCTTTCCCGATTTACAATCAAAAAGGGAAGACTAACAGGACTACTGAGTCCCCTTCATCGTTGGTGGCCTCAAAGTCTTCAGGAGACCCCGCTGGGTAAGAGCAGGGCTACTCCACAGCTTCTAGTTGGCTATGCAGACTGGGGTTCCCACATCACTAAATGCATTTTCAAATATCTGTGAAAAAAAGCTTACACAAATTCTCCAGTGCCCCAACAGAGGACATGACAGTCTCTGTTCGTTTTGCAAATGGTTGTCCTGGTTTATTGGGGGGAGACTTAAATCACTTTTGCAAATGATCCACTTTTTCCCAGAAGGCCCAGGAACGGTCAGCCCGTGGAACTGAATTATCCATTCTGGTCGATGTGGTCCAATCATTAAGGAATTGATCAGACTTCTCCAGAGCTCAACCTCATCTGGTCATTCAACCTCATGGATCGACACAGTCACATCAACGGGGTGGGAACCTGGTAACCAGCCCCGCCACTGGCAAGAGGAAAAGACAGACTCAGCGGACTCAGCCCCAAGGCCGGGGCCCTTCATCAGTAGTAGGGAAGGAGAGCTGCAGAAGAGCAAGGCCCATCTGGAAATGCCCAACTACATGCCGCCGCGAAAAGGGAGGGAGCGGGCAGAGAAGAAATACACTTCTCTCTCCAAGATCCCCCCCCTTTTTTTTAATGAAAAGCATTCTAATTTTATCTTAGTGTGATAACAGTCAATTTTTGCTTTGGGACCTGATAAGAGGGTTCCCAGCTGCTACTTGCTCACATCCAGAAGTTTATTTGAGCCAGAAACTCGCTTAAGCGTTGCCTTTTCTCCTGGGGGGTCGGGGGAGCCTGCAGGCCTTCCCGGGAGTGCGATGTTCTCTAAGGTGCTGTCCCTTTCCTGTGTGGACGGTACCTTAGACTCAGGGTGGGGACAGATATTTTCCTTCTACAAGGAGGCTGGGGGTGCTGGGGTGGGGGCCATGGACACTCCACACACAGAGGAAGGAAGTGCAAACAGACACCCCGGGGGCC
>SJYX01024176.1:454887-477775 GCA_006410675.1 Oreotragus oreotragus
GGGGACCGGGGTGGGGGCGGAGGGCCGAGTGAGCCGTCTGCATCCTTCTGGTCACTGCATTTCCACGTCCCCTCCTCTTAGGCAAGTGTTTGCCAAACTTCACCCTCTAGGGAACCCATCAGTTTTCACATAGTCGGCATTATTCATTTTTTCAAACATGACCCTTGGATTGATTTGCCTTTTTTTTTTTAAACTGAAAGTCCACTGTCTTGTTCTAAGCAATCAAGCCTGTGAAAGTGCGGGTCTGATATGAACCTTACACTTCTTGCCTTATTCTTTTTGAAATGACTCCATCTTTAGCCACATGTGCCTCTACTGCCTAAAGCACCTTGCCTGCTGCCAGGGACGCTGTTTTTTCCTTACTCGACGGTGGAGGCACCTCATTTGGGGACACAGACTCACAGACACTGTGCTGAACAGTTCCTGTGCATTATCTCATGTCACTGTGAATCCTTGCCACTAAAGCGGGGCTTGCTGGCCCATTTTACAGGTGAGGAAATAGATTCGGAGAGGTTAAGTGACCTAGTGTCGCACAGCTAACAAGTGGCTGAATGGCATCTTAATCATTATTCTGCTTGATCTGACAGTTCCAGCTCCGAACAACTGCACAATCAAGCGTCATTTCCTGAGTCTTTCTAGCAACTTTCTGAATCACCCCAGTTTCCCTAGTATCCCCTGCATTAGGCAGATGAAGTTTGTTTGCAGTTATAAAAATATTCAAATCAATCCTGGCTTTAAAAAGGCATAACTGTACTTTTTTTCATATAAAGAAAGTCTAGGTGAGGTGTTCAGGGCTGACATGATGTTTCCTTAGAAATCAGATCACAGCAGCAACCATAGGGCCCTTGACCTCATGGAGCAAAATGGCTTCTGAGTTCCAGTCATCATAGATATGTTCTTGGATGGAAAAAGGAAAAATGAGGGTCCTTCTTCTTTATTTTAGAAAGCATCCCTAGAAATCTCACATAGTACTTCTGTTTATGTCTTACTGCCCAAAGCTTGGTCAAATGGCTTCCTTGACTGCAGGAGAGCCTGGGAATCATTGTCATCTATTTTAGGTACAATATAACACCCTATAAATCAGGACTCTGAAGAGCAAAGAGAGAAAGGATGTTGTCCGCTATGATACCCAATAAACTCCACAGCATCTACTTAGAAACCTTGTCTTACGTTGCTGTTGCTGCTGCTGCTAAGTCGCTTCAGTCGTATCCGACTCTGTGCGACCCCATCTACGGCAGCCCATGAGGCTCCCCCGTCCCTGGGATTCTCCAGGCAAGAACACTGGAGTGGGTTGCCATTTCCTTCTCCAATGCATGAAAGTGAAAAGTTAAGTCTATGAAAACTGGGAGAGTGTGTTAAATTGAAGTTCCCAGAATGAGAACATGTCTTTCGCTAGATTCAAATCTGTCCCCAAATTAAACGTTCTGGAAACACACACACACACAATTTTCTGTATATGACAGTCACCTCCAAGCCCATGGGAGACCCTGGTGTCTTCCACGTCCCCATCTGGCCTGAGTTGGCTTAAATGCAGAGGAGAGGAGAGAACAATTTGTGTTCCCATTGTGAGGGTGCATTCTGATCATTTTTATTCTGCCCATAAAAGAAGCTGGATTCGTGCATTTCAATACAGTTTACAAAAAAATAAGAATAGGAACAAATAAGCCTTTCCAGTTAGCCGTAGGTTTGCTTGGAAATTAGACTGCAGGTTTCTGGGGCGGTGGATTTACTCAGGGACGCCATATATCATAGGAGCAGGTGCAGCTCATGACACACGGTGGCTCAAAACCCCAGACACTGAAACGGAAGGTTGACGTGACTATTTCCTGTCCGACTTCAGTCTGCCAGAATCGCTATCAATAGTTCACTTATTGCTTCCAGGCATATTTAGAAAGAGAAGATGAAGGATTTTGAAAGCAAAATGAACTAGTTATTTAACGTGTTAGTTGCTCAGTCATGTCCGAGTCTTTGTGACCCGTGGACTGTAGCCCACCAGGCTCCTCTGCCCATGGAATTCTCCCGGCATGAATACTGGAGTGGGTTGCCATTCCCCTCTCCAGGGGATCTCCCCAACCCAGGGATCGAACCCAGGTCTTCTGCATTGCGGGCAGATTCTTTACCATCTGAGCCACCAGGGAAGCCCAGTTATTTGATAATCAGTTGTAACTGTCAACCTGCCTAAGATCTGTATGACAGAAAACCAAGCCTCCCCTGATATAGTTTGGCTACGGTGTTATTGTCAAAATCTGGAATTGGCATCACCAGGTAATGGATGTTTACTCCTCTAAGGAAATATGCCTCTCAGTGTCCTGGCAGTAAAAGCAAAATTCTGTTCTTCTGAATAGCTGGTAAGCAACCTGTCTCTCCCTGCTGATTGGCTCGTGGCTCCACAAAGTGGGTGTTCATCTGGTCACCCAGGTATGCCAGGAACCAGAAGCTGACACTGCCTTTGCCAGGCACCCTGAGAGCTGGGCACGCCAGGCACACCTGGTGGCAGAGGCGCTGGGAGAGAGGCTGCTGTTTGCTGGAGGTGCCGGAACCTGTGTGATGTGTCTCCTGTGAGTGGACACACGTTTGGTCCTGAGCCACGGTGCCAGGAGGCTGTGTTCTCTCTCAAGCATGAGTCCTGGAGAACACGGAGCCCCAGACACACTGGTCCTGGGTCAGGGTTGGTGCCCGGATGGTGCTGAGGATGGAGTGCCGCCTGCCTGCCCCCTTGCCCCCCGCCCCCGACTCTGGAGTCTTGGTTTCCAGAAATACTATTCCTACATGATTCTCTGAAAGACCTGTCTGCTGGCAGTTTGCTCTTTATGAATCCTGGACACTTAGGCCAGGAAAAATGGCTTCATGTTAGAAAACGGAAAATGTTTCTCTTGGGCATCTTGCACCTCTCACCACCAATAAACATTTCCCTTCTTGCTTTGTCCTGGAAGAAAGCCCAAGCCAAGTGTGCGTGTTCACTGCTGACACACCTGTGCTGTGGAAGGTGCCATGCCTCCACCTGGACTCAGCTTTGCGTTGCTGACCTGCCGGTACTCACCCATTTATGGCGACCTTTCTCTTTGTCCCTGCTCTGCCACTTGTTAGCTGATGTCCTCTTGACCTGGGTTGCTTTAACCTCCCAGCCTCAATCTTCATAGCTGTAAGATGGGGATACCGATGGTCCTTACTGCAAAGAATGACTATCAGAATTCTTGGAGACCCTGCAGGAAAGTGGTCCGGCTGTGTGCCTGGCCCAGTGTGGGGAGGACCCCGTGTGTATTGTGTTCGCCTTTTTATTTATTTATTTATTTATTTTTTTATTTATTTTTTTACACGAACTCCCAAACATGAACCCCCAATTTTCATTGGAGTGTAGTTGTTTAATGTTGTGTCAGTTTCTGCTGTACAGCAAAGTGAATCCGTTATACATATACATATACTCCCTCTTCTTTGAATTTTCTTCTCATTTAGGCCACCACAGACCACTGCGTAGCGTGTTCTTCTTACTGTTGTTATTATTATTGCTGCTGTTGTTGTTCTTAATTATCCTATTGTATATATTTGTGTAAACAGCCTCAGATCCTTTCTGGTGTGAGTTAGAGACCAAATAAATGATTAAACACTCTTTGTTTGCCGTTTGATTGAAAGTCTGTCTTTGGCGTAACTCCACAGTTCTTCTCGGGGACTGCTTTTGCTCCACTCCAGGGTGTCTGCGTGAATTCATTCAGCTGCAGTTTTTTTTTTTCAACAATGAGTTTTTATTCTGTGTTTATTTTTTTACTTATGGCTGTGCTGAGTCTTGGTTGCTGCGTGTGGGCTTTGCGTTGCTGACCTGCCCGTACTCACCCATTTACTGCTGACCTTTCTCTTTGTCCCCGCCTTGTCTCTCTCCTCGTGAGCAGGGGCCACTCTCATCGCGGTGTGTGGCTTCCCTCGTAGGGGAGCACAGGCTGTGCCGCACACAGGCTCAGTAGTTGTGGTGCACAGGTTCAGCTCCCCCGAGGTATGTGGGATCTTCCCCGACCGGGGATCGAACCCACACCCCCTGCGTTGGCAGGCGGACTCTTCGCAACCACTGGGCCACCAGGGAAGTAACTGGCTGCAGTTTTAGAGCAGCAATTCATGTTAGCTGCGATCAAGTTAAAATGGACTTTATGACGAGACTTGGTGAAGTTGTGTCGTGCCCTGGAGAGTCAGGTGGGGATAAATAAGCTGTGACCTCGACTGCTTATTTTGGTCTGAGTTGATGGAAGTTCAATCAAAAGTGTTTTGCATGGTATCCAGCGGATGTTGGCAATTTGATCTCAGGTTCCTCTGCCTTTTCTAAAACCAGCTTGAACATCAGGAGGTTCACGGTTCACATATTGCTGTAGCCTGGTTTGGAGAATTTTAAGCATTACTTTACTAGCATGTGAGATGAATTTAAACGTATTAAATATTTGGGACTTCCAAGGTGGCACAAGTGATTAAGAAACTGCCTGCCAATGCAGGTGATGTAAGAGACTCAGGTTCAATCCCTGGATCGGTAAGATACCCTGGAGAAGGAAAAGGCATCCCTCTCCAGTATTCTGGCCTATAAAATCCCATGGACAGAGGAGCCCGGCAGGCTATAGTTCATAGCGTCACAAAGAGTCGGACAGAACTTAAATGACTTAGCATGCATACAAGTATACGTGAATATTTCTCTATAAGGAGAGAATACATTTCTCGTGTGAAATGCTCTTGTGTATGAATCTTTGACATTACATATTTCTTGATCAGCTACTGGAATTATATTTTCTGTCCCCCTGTCTGAAAGGTGAAAATAAATCATAGTTACTGAGAAAAAAGTAGCAAGTTACCTGAAAATATCACTTTAGTTATGAAAAACAAGCAAAAAAAAAAAAAAGTTTCTAACACTCACAAAAAATTAGCATAGTCCATTATGGTAAACTACCATATAAATACATTTTTATTTCACTCTCTACTGTTTTTTCTCTTTCATTTTACTGCATAGTTTTTGTTCTTTTTCTTTCATTTTTCTGATTGTATTCTGTTGTCTTTCCATTTTCTCACTAAACTGGCACCCTAAATTATTTCATAGAAATCTATGATCATTCTATATCTTACAAATTGCTTAGTAACAAATTAACCTTATGTGATTTGTTTTAGACATCATGTCCCAACGCCCACTATTAGTCACTGATTTTCTTGCCTTGGCTCACAAGATAATCTTAAAAGCTTTGCTTTCACAGACTCATCCCAAGTGGTGCTTGTGGCAGTATTTTTAATTAAAAATTGAGGCTACTGAAATTTAAAAAAAATTGGAAAATGTAGTCCTTTTTTCAAATCAACTCTATAAACTGGAAATTTACACAAAAATCACTTTTTTTTATAAAGGTTTACTTTATAAATTCATATTCACTTAGATTTATTATTCCAAACCAGATCTGCCTTATCTAGTATGCTGTTATTTAGTTATTTAGTCACTAAGTGGTGTTCAGCTCTTTTGCATCCCCATGGACTGTAGCCCAGTAATTTCCTCTGTCCATGGGATTTCCCAGGCAAGAATACTGCAGTAGGTTGCCATTTTCTTTTCCATGGGATCTCCCCAAACCAGGGATGGAATTTTCATCTCTTGCATTGGATTCTTTACCACTGAGCCAGCAGGGAAGCCCCTTAGACATAAAAGAAAAATTCTGTCCTTTTCTTCAAATGTTCTCTATTATCCACAAGGTCATCACTCTAAGAAGCTTATCAATGTATTGACCCACAAAATGATATCCTTTTTAGAGGAAATCCCAGTGATAATAAAGTTTAATTATTTATTACTATTCATCAATTAATGAAGACAATGGTAAATGAACTAGCTGTAGTTATTTTTAATTGGTATATCACATGTTTGAATGTGTATAATTTTAAATTATAGTAATATTTTACTTAAAACTTATTTTTTGTAAAGTAAGAAATGTATTAATGAAGACCATGAGATTGACTTAAGGATTTATTCCTTAGTAAACAAGCATGCAACTATTTCTTTATGGCTCCAGTCAGTGATTTCTCTTTCCATGTCAGATTGCCACCGTATCCAACATCAAATAATTATTCTTTCCAGTTATTTGGAGAATTAAATTTGTCATAGCTCTTTTCTTCACAGTGGCATACTCAAAATGGAGGTCAGCATTTTTTTTTTTTTTTCCTGTGTCTGAAAGCGGGATAGTAAATATTTCTGACTTTTCAGGCTATGTGGACTTTTTTGCAGCTTCTCAGTTCTGTCATTTTAGTGCTAAAACAACCATGACAAATGTGAAACAAGTAAGCTATGTTCCAATAAAATTTTATTTACAAAAACAGGTGACAGTTCCAGCACTCGATTACCATGGTATAGACTCACTTTTCCCTGATCCTCCCTTTTAATTGGGTTTCCCAGGTGGTGCTAGTGGTAAAGAATCACCTGCAATACAGGAGATGTAAAGAGACTAGGGTTTGATCCCTGGCTTGGAAAGATCCCCTGGCAACCCAGCTATTATTCTTGCCTGGAGAATCCCATGGATAGAAAAGCCTGGATGGCTACAGTCCATAGGTTCACAATGAATCTGTCACAACTGAAGTGACTTAGCATGCTTTTATAATTACAACTAAATGCCCTAGAAATAATTCAAAAGACAATGATAAAAGTATTTTGAAAGCTATAAAAAAAAGATGGGCTAAGAATATTAATCCTTAAGGAACAAGAAAATAGTTCCCTGGGTTTAATTTTTATTTCCTAAATATGGTGGTCACTGGAGACTTTTAAAACCTGAACCCATCCACTGGAATAAAAATAAATAAATAAACCATAAAGTACTTTCTCTGCTCAGAGAATCAGGAAACACAAAGGCCAATGCTTGCTCCACATCTAACACATTGGTTAATTCACTTGCAGCAGCAGCTTCAAGGATTTAATGTCCTGAACCAGTCTGATCCAAACCTGGGACACCAGTGACCAAGCAGATCCACCCACAGGAAAAGCAGCAGAAGAGCCCTGCTTGTCTTGACTTTCTATGTAGTAGCACAAGGATACAAAAACCTAGTCTATCTCTTCCCTGTCATATCTGCTACCCCACCCTGTCTCCTTCATACACAGAATATTTCCCCACCAACAACAGACAGATTTGGAAAGTAGCTTTTGCCTTAGAAGGAGACACTGGCAGAATTTGAGCAGGAGCATCACTAGCAACTGAAGAAGGAAGCAGGACAGAATAATATTGTCAGAGCTCTGAAAATTAAATAGTCATGGGGAATATAGCTCACAAAAGGGATCAGAATCTATCTGCTTACCTTGCATAGAATATAGTCAAATATCTACTGACATAATATTCAAAATGTTCATGATGGAATAAAAAGTCACTCATCATATCCAGAACCAGAAAAAAATTTTTAAATGAAGAAAGACAGTCAATTGATGCCAACGCTGAGATGAATCAGATGTTGGAATTACCTTATTATGACTTAAACAACATTACAAGAAAGACTTAAATAAGATGATTTTTTAAAATCACAGAAAAGATATAGAAGTTAAAAAGTGACTAAACAAAAATTACAGACACAAAAATTAACATAACTGAAATAAAATTTACTGGGTAAATATGACACTGGAGTGGAGATGAAAAGGATAAAATCAGAGATTTACCAACAGATCAATAGAATTTACTTGCTCTAAACAACAGAGAATAGGTTTTAGAAAATCAGCCTCAAGAATCTGTGGAACAGCAGACTATGTAACATTCATATCATTAGAACATCAGCAGGAAAGACAATAGGAATAAAGTAAAATATTTTTAAAAATCAATGAGATGCTTACCTGGTGGCTAAGTGTTGAAAATCTGCCTGCCAATGCAGGAAACATTTTTTTTTTTTTTAAATCTCTGATCCGGGAAGATCCCATGCACTACAACTATGTGCTGTAGAGCCAAAGGTCTTAGGTCTATGTTCTGCAACAAGAGAAGCCGCTGCACTGAGAAACCTGTACATTGAAATGAAGAGTAGCCCCTCCTCTCCTCACTGCAACTAGAGAAAAGCCAATGCAACAAGACCCAGCACAACCAAAATTAAAATAAAATTGTCTTTAAAAATGGGTGACACTTCCCAAATTCAATGAAAGACATTTAGTTGCTGCTGCTGCTGCTGCTGCTAAGTCTCTTCAGTTGTGTCCAACCCTGTGCGACCCCAGAGACGGCAGCCCCCAGGCTCCACCATCCCTGGGATTCTCCAGGCAATAACACTGGAGTGGGTTGTCATTTCTTTCTCCAATGCATGAAAATGAAAAGTGAAAGTGAATGTGAAGTCGCTCAGTCATGTCCGACTCCTAGCGGCCCCATTGACTGCAGCCTACCAGGCTCCTCTGTCCATGGGATTTTCCAGGCAAGAGTATGGAGTGGGATGCCATTGCCATTCAATAAACTTAGCAATGCAAAGTTGGATAAATTTAAAAATTCTCACCAAAATATATCATACTTATTAACATTAAGGACAAAAATATTCATGCAAATATCCAGAAAGAATTGATACAATATCTATGGAGAAACACCAGACACTCAGTGTATCACCTAAAATAACTGAGGCCAGGAGAAGCAGAACAACATTTTCAAATGCTAGAAGAAGAGATATCAATTCATAATTACGTATCCTGAACAAATGTTCTTCAAGAATGAATTAAAAATAAAGAAAATCTGCAGCAAGCAGACCTTTCATTTAAAAATAGCCATAGGAAACTCTCTACAGAGAAAAGGAAAGATAATCAAAGAAGTATAGAACCTTCACAAAGGAAAGAAACACATCACAATGAATAAAATTAGAAATAAACCATAACAGGCAATTTTTCAACTATTGGGTTTATTTAGTCATATTTTATGGTGGGAGCAAAACTTTTAATAAGTTAAGATATAATGCTAAATGTAAGGGTAAGAAACAAACAATTGTTATAATTATATATAAAAGTCGAGAGAATAAAGGGACCTAAATGGAAGTAAACAAACAGTTCAAGCAACCAATAGGAAGGCAATATATAAGAAAAAAATAAGCAGAGGAAACAAACAAATAATATATAAAAAATGACAAACTTAAATTCTAACATATCAATAATTATTTAAAGGTAAATGGCTTAAGTACACCAATGAAAAAGCAAAGACTTTCAAGTTGAATTTAAAAAAACAGTTGTATATGAGAAATTCACTTCAAACTTAGCAACATAGATTAGTTGAAAGTAAAAGGACAACTAAATATACACTAAACAAATATTTTAAAAACCATGACTGGCTAGATTAATATAAAATAAATATATTTCAGAGCAACAAGAATTATAAGGGATATCATATAATGGTAAAAGAGTCAGTGCAGCAAGAAGATACAATTCTAAATGAGCATGCACTAAAAATAGATTTGCAAAATGCATTAGAAAATACTGCTGGAAATAAATTAGGGAATACACAAAGCAACATCTATAGTTAGTGCTTCAAAACCTACTCTTAGTGGTTAATATAATTACTACACAGAAAACCAGGAAGGATGTAGAATTCAACAACACCATTAGCTAAAGGAATCTATTAATATTTGATATTTATAGAACAATCTACTTGACAGTGGCAGAATACACATTTTTTCCCCAAAGGCCTATAAAACATTTAACAAGATAATAACTTGTGACAAAATAACTATAAAATTTTAAAAGAATTTAAATTATGTTCAATATGTCCCCAGACCAAAAGGAATTGAACTGAAAATTGATAATAGAAAATAGGAAAATGCCCAAACCTTTTAAATAAAACACACTTATAATTAACCAATGGGACAAAGAAAGAATCTCAAAGTAAATTTAAAAATGCATAGAACTGAGTGAAAATAAAAATGCATCATATTAAAATTTATGGAGTATTGTTAAAACAGTGCTGAATAGAAAAATTATAGCACTAAATGCTTGCATTAGAAATTAGGAAAAATTCAATAATCTACATTTGAACCTCAAGAAACTAAAGAAAGAAGAGCAAGATAAACCCAAAGAGTAGTAAGTATGTAACTGAAAATAGAAACAAAAAATAGAGAAAACTAATTAAAGCAAAATCTGATTCTTTGAAAGTATGTTTTTTAACATAATAAAATTTTGGTAAAAGTGACAAAATAAAAGAGAAAAAATTATGATTACCACTATAAAAAAATGAAATAAAAGGTATCACTATAAAACATGCCGCTTTAAAATAATAATAAAAGTTTATAATAATTTGACACATCTACTCAACACCTTGAAATAAAAGGACTGATTCTCAAGAAATTCAAGCTACAAACTCTAAGACAAAATGGAACAAATAACCTGAGAAGTCGTATACCCAGTAAACAAATATAAAGTGCAATTAAAAAAAAAAAAGAAACAAAAAACTACTGAAAAACGAATATCAAGGATCAGGTGGTTTTACTGTAGAATTTTGCTGAATATGGAAAAAAAATAACATCAATTTTACACAATGTCTTTCAGAAAATATAAAAAGAGGAAACACTTCCCAGCCAATTTAATGACACCAGTATTACCTTGATATCAAAATAATTAAGGGAAACCATGAAAAAGAAAAGTATAGACCAATATGTCTAATAGAATTCATGCAAAAATCTTCAACAAATATAAGCAAATTTAATCCACTAGTGTAAAAATAATAGTAGTCCATGATAAGTGAAATTTATTACCATCATACAGTCCTGGCTCAATAGTTCCATCAATAACATCTTCCGTATAAAGAGACTAGAGAAGAAAACCATATAATATCAACTGATCAGTAAAATCATTGACCGAAAAAACCAGAAATATTACATGAGAGATAAAGGTGGACATCTTCAGCTTGATAAAGACTATCTACAAAGTATCCATAACTGCAATCATATTTGGTGGGTGGAGACTAGAAACATTCCCTCTAAAACTGCAATAAGGCAAAGAGGAGAAATAAAGTTACTTTCATTTGAAGGTGAAATAATTTTCTTTGAAGAAACTGCTTCATAATCTACCAAAACTCTCAAAAATAAGAAGTGATTTCAATGATGTGATGGGATATAAAAACAACACATAATAATCATTTTTTTCTGACAATAAGTGGAAACTAAAATTAAAATTAAATTCTATCAATAATTGTTACAAAGAAAGTTAAATGAATCAACATAAAACTGAGAAACATGCACAGGATTATTATATATGATGATTAAAATGTTAATGAAAGAAATTAGAAAATATATATTCAATAGTAATTGAATAGATATAGTGTTTATGGATTGGAAGACTCAACATTGCAAAGGTATCAATTTTCAAAATTTTATCAAAATACCATCAAATATTTACAGATATATTCAAACTTACTAAGAGTTATATAGGAATAAAAAAGATCCTAGAAAAGCTCAAATAATTTTTAAAAATAATAAAATAGAGGAACGGTTTTTCCTGATGTTAAAGGATATTACATAGATGCAGTCAGTATTCAGGGCAGTGTTGTGCTAACAGAACAGACTTAAATCAGTGGAGTAGAATGCAAAATTTAGAAATAAATCAACACAAGTGTGTCCAATTATTGTAAAAAAAGGAGCTAAAGTAATTCAATTCAAGAAGACTTTTTAAAAAATAGCTCTGAAGTAAAGATACTAATAGGCAAAATATAAGCTTTGACATAAATCTCACACCATATATAAAAGCTAATTCAAAGTTAGTCATGGAGTTGGTCACAAATATAAAATTACAAAACATCTAGAAAAAAATAGGAGCAAAACTTTGGTAACTGGAATGAGACAAAGAGTTCTTACACCTGGCATCAAAATGTGATTCATAAGAAAAAGAAAAATTGAACTTCATCAAGATTAAAATTTTTTGCTTGGTGAATGAATCTGTTGAGACGATCACAAATTAACAGGAAATATTGCAAAATTTAGAAAAATAACTCTCAAATTCAACAGTAAGAAAGAAAAAAAACCCATTTAGAAAAATCATGAAAGATATTAGCAGACATTTCACTAAAAAGGAAATGTGTTGTGTTGTGCTTAGTTGCTCCATCGTGTCCAACTCTTTGAGCCCCAAGGCTCCTCTATCTATGGGAACTTTCAAACAAAGAATACTGGAATGGGCTGCCATGTCCTCCTCCAGGGGATCTTCCCAACCCAAGGATCAAACCAGGTCTCCTGCATTGCAGCCCAATAATTCTGGATTGGGTAGCCTTTCCCTTCTCCGGGGGAATCTTCCTGACCCATGAATTCCACCAAGATCTCCTGCACTGCAGGAGGAGTCTTCACCAGCTGAAATACCGGGGAAGCCCAAAGAGGAAATACATATGCCAAATATGTACAGGAAAGGCTATTCAAGTTAATTAGTACTTAAGAAATGCTTAAGAAAACGTACATTAAAACCACCATACACCTGTAGAAATAGCTAAAAGAATAACCACAATACCAAAATCTAATGAAGATTTAGAGAAAATAAATTACTTATATGTTGTTGATAGAAATGTAAGCTGGTACAGCTTAGCTCAAAAACAGCCTGGCAGTTTCTTAAAAAAAAAAAAAGCACACATGTAATAACTATCATACAACTTAGCACTTACGCTCATTTATCTCAGAGAAATAGAAATACATGTTCACACAAAAACTGGTACATGAATGTTTACAGCAGCTTTATTCCGTTATAAAATCACTTTCAATGTTATTTGTAATTTTGTCACTACTTATGAGAAACAAGAGACTTATTTCTATTACCATTTTAAAGATATGTAGATCAAGGCTAAGAGGATGTCAAAGTCTCATAGTTGAAAGCATTGAATAGAGAGATTAAGAGAAACTTAAAGGCCCTTTGCATAATATCTTACCCCATCTCAATCTATCACAAAGGTTACTAAAATAAAAATAAGAGAAATAGCAATAAATAATAGCTACTCTTTGAAGATTCAACCTCAATAGTTACTATATTGCAAAAAAAAAGTGACAAAATTTGATAGTTAAACATATTGTTTATTGGAATTAAATATGGATATAAAAGACTAAATTATCACATGACTGAAAATGTTCAAGAAAAATACAGTAGCTCTGTCAAAGTATGGCATGACCAGAAAATGCAGAAGAGAATAATTAAAAACCATGCCAAATATTGCCCAGGTGACCTCATCTCAGCCCTACTTGATGGAGCCCTGAATTAGCTTATATGTAATTTCCCAGTGCTGGTGTTGATTGCCTTGTGTTTATGTAGCTCTTCTTCAAAGGAGGTCAGAGCTCTTAAGACTTCAATTAAGTCATTTATGAGAGTCAGCAGATATTTGCATATATTCTGCTAGAACCAGGTACCTTCTATAAAATAATATTGTTAAAACCATCATGCTTCTACCATCTTTGATGAATTTGGTAGTCAATGTGGTTCACAGAAAAAAATCAATACAATTTCCTTGCTACATAGTGTTCTCTCTTTATATTCGGGGTAAAACCATTTGAAAGGAAAAAGTATCATTCGAACAAAATTGATAATGTGAAAACATTCTGGAAAAATCATTAACAAATATGACCTATCAATATTAATGAGGCACCCGTCATTTAACCTGAGAAATCTTGCAAATAATTAACATAACTTTGCCAGGGAAACTAGTAAATAAGTTCAGATTTTTCATCCTCTTCAGGAGCCATAAAACCATAATAAGTGTTTATAAATATATAGTGTTCCACAAGGGATTTTTTTAGGAATACAGTCACTGTGATCACACAGCTCTTAGAAAGAACTGTGGTGAAAATTTAATAGCAACATGTTATTTCTGTGATTATTATACTTATTTTCAAGTTCTTAAGTAGAGGATTGAAGAAAGACTATCTGATGGAGCATTTACCACTCTAGTGATTTTACTGGAACACTGAGATCTCTTTCTAAAGGCCCTTAAAAATGAAACTTATGAAAAGATGAGTTCAAGGAAATGTCATTTTTTTTGAAACACATTTCCTCAAGTTGCCATTTTATAAGTAAATTAGTTTTACTCACTTGCTCTTTCCCCTTTTATTGTACATGAAGTACTGTAAACCTGTATGCTAATGATCACCAGTTACATAAATGACAAAATGAGAGACCATTATGTGACAAACAAATAGCAGCAGTAGTAGCTGGTAAATAACATCAGCCATTATACCCTATTTGCTGTACCCAAAGGGTGACCTCCTAAGACAACCTTTGGAAATATGTTATCATTTAGGTGGTTAATCACATGCTAAAAGCAATTCTTGGCAGAAAACACGATTGTGGCACTATAGCTTTTTATGTTGCAATATCTCAAAAGTATTATAAATTCAAGTTGAAATTACATAAGGCTATGACTTACCCTTATCATTGGATCTGTTGAATTCTAAAAGCTGGCCTATTTTCAACATGGCAGAGGCAACGATTCTTGCATTTTCTGAGATATTTTCTTGTCGACCAATTTGTCCTAAGTGGCTAATCCTAGATACAGTGATTTCCTCAGGAAACACTGCTTCATTTTTTCCTATGCATTCATAAACTTCTTTTACAATAAACATATTTGCTTTCTTATAAACCCCACAACTCATTATGCTATAATGAATGGCCTAGCAAACTAGGATTGTTAAATAAAGTAACATATTTATTATCTTTACTGTTAGTAAGCCCAATGGTAAATAGAAATGGAAGAGAAGGATATTAAGGTTTAATGAAGGGGAAAAAAGATGACCTAAAACAATATATTTCTATTACTGCTAAGGAGGGAAGTTTAAATATTTCAAAAAGACAAAGCTGGAGATTAACATGAGGATATAGTGACTTAAAATAATTGTATTCAATTTACACTCTGTTCTCAGATCGAGACTAATGCAACCAAATAGCTCTGTAAATATTTTAAATATGGGATACAACAACTGAAGATATTTGGGAAAAGAGTAGTGTTCTCTATGGATAAAATAGTTGGTTTCTTTCTCTTTTAACTGAGAATAATCTAATCCAAAACTTCAGCTAGTTTCAAAAATTTATAAATTCAACTATGTATGATTTAGGCATAAAAATAAAAACATAAAAACATCCAGGTTTGAATTACTAACATTTCACTGATTTAAGAATGAAGAAGAAAAGAAATAGAAGCAGAAATTATTTCTTTACTTTTACTATGGAGAAAATGTGTTACTCTCACCTAATGCAGAAACATGCATAGCAGAACCACAGCCTCTTAAACCTTTAGATCTCAATTTGTCAGAGATAGGAAAATTCACAGTAATATGCTACCATAGCTGAAGAGAATTTACATGGCTCCTAAAATCTGTTAGTAGTACACATAGTGGTATGCTCATGTAGAGTTACACATAATTTTGAAATGCACTGCAATTCTCTTTTATATACATAACATTATTTAGCAATCTCAAGACTGAAGTTCAACCTCTTTTGGAAGAGAGAAACAAAGGAAGGAACACACACTTTCACTCCTTCATGGATTACAGCATTGTCATGGTGAAGGGCTAAAAGTTGATAGTTAGATTTTATTCCGTGGGACTGTTAGGACTTAAGCCCAGGAGACTGTCAGTTGACCCAAGAGAGCTGACTCCAAGGATGCAGGGAAGGAGCCAGGTTATATACCAGTTTGTAGTGAGGGGCAAGTAATCTGAATATGAAAATACTGGTGTTAATTAAGAGAAAATTGAATCTCTCACATGAAGAGATTTAGCAGTCTTCTATATGGGAAGATGCAAGTGTCCCAGCTTCCTGAAATAATTTCTTTCATATGCATCTAGCTATCTGGGGCCAATCCTCCTTTCCTTATTTCTCACATGCAAATTCCTTGTTTTCTATAAGAGATGACAATGCGGTGGTTGGCCACCACTCACATCCCACCAGGTCCTCAGCACTTACGGGGGGAAGTAGCTGATGGCTTCCAAATAGTCGGCTCTGTTTAACCTGGGCTCAGAAACTTGAATTTGGAAAAGGCTTGTTTATGAATAGAGCCTAGAGCAGGAAATATTTCATTTCACAAAGGCCACCCAAGATAGACAGGTCATAGTGAAAAGTTCTAACAAAATGTGGTCCACTGGAGGAGGGAATGAAAATCCAGTATTCTTGCAGCAAGAAGCCCATGAACAGTATGAAAAGGCAAATATATATGACACCTGAAGATAAGCCTTCCAGGTTGGAATGTGTCCAGTATGCTACTGGGGAAAAATGAAAGGCAATTATAAAGGCTCCAAAAAGAATGAAGTGGTTGGATCCAAGTGTAACTGATGCTCATTTATGGATGTGTCTGGTGGTGAAAGTAAAATCTCATGCTGTTAGGAAGAATACTGCATAGGTCCTTGCAGTTAGGTTCATGAATGAAGGTTAACTGAGCATGGTCAAGCAGGAGATGGCAAGAATGAACCTCGAGATCTTAGAGTTGCAGAAACCAGTAAGCGAGAAGCCAAGAAGCACTTGGAGAGTTGGCGAACTCAGGTTTATTACACCGGCAGGCCCAGAGGTGTTAACACTCCAAGCTCTAAGCCCCAAACAAAGAGGTTACAGTAAAGCTTTTATAGACAGTGCATGACATCAGAATATAGTCGGTGACACTAACTGTTAATAGATTGGTTTAAACTAGGGTTATTGTGTGCACAGGAACAGCGATTAGGACAGGGGTTGGGGGAATACCTGCTCTTTATACAAACAGGCATGGCTATGCAGGATTACAGGGGATAGGTAATTGCAAAAGAAGGGAAAGGGTGACTGAGAGAAGCTTCAGTTCTTAGCATTGTTGTAAGTCTTCATTTTATTGAGACTATGTATATTGTCACACTGCTTATTTAACTTATATGCAGAGTACATCATGAGAAATGCTGGACTGGAAGAAGCACAGGCTGGAATCAAGATTGCCGGGAGAAATATCAATAACCTCAGATATGCAGATGACACCACCCTTGTGACACCCTTGATGAAAGTGAAAGTGAAGAATGAAAAAGTTGGCTTAAAGCTCAACATTCAGAAAACTAAGATCATGGAATCCAGTCCCATTACTTCATGGCAAATAGATGGAAACAGTGGAAACAGTGACTGATTTGACTTTTCTGGGCTCCAAAATCACTGCAGATGCTGACTGCAGCAATGAAATTAAAAGACGCTTACTCCTTGGAAGGAAAGTTATGACCAACCTAGACAGCATATGAAAATGCAGAGACACTACATTGCCAACAAAGGTTTGTCTAGTCAAGGCTATGGTTTTTCCAGTCGTCATGTATGGATGTGAGAGCTGGACTATAAAGAAAGCTGAGCACCAAAGAATTGATGCTTTGGAGCCGTGGTGTTGGAGAAGACTCTTGAAAGTCCCTTGGACTGCAAGGAGATCCAACCGGTCCATCCTAAAGGAGATCAGTCCTGGGTGTTCATTGGAAGGACTGATACTGAAGCTGAAACTCCAACACTTTGGCCACCTCATACGAAGAGCTGACTCATTTGCAAAGACCTTTATGCTTGGAAAGATTGAAGGCAGGAAGAGAAGGGGACAACGGAGGATGAGCTGGTTGGATGGCATCACCGACTTGATGGAGGTGGGTTTGCATTGACTCTGGGAGTTGGTGATGGACAGGGAGGCCTGTCATGCTGCTGTTCATGGGGTCTCAGAGAGTCAGACACGACTGAGTGACTGAACTGAACTAAACTGAACTGATGTATCCTATGTGATCCAGAATTTACAAGGAGCAAACTGAGTTACAGAAGCAGAAAGAGCAGGAAATTACTGCAAATTTTAACTTTTCCTCTTCTTTAGGAATCAGTGAAATAAAATTAATGGGAAAGGATGAATTGAATTCAGATGACAATTATATTTACTACTCTGGGCAAGAAGCCCTTGGAAGAAATGGAGTAGCCCTCCTACTCAAAAAGAGTCCAAAATGCAGTTCAGTTCAGTTCAGTGGCTCAGTCGTGTCCAACTCTTTACGACCCCATGTATCGCAGCACTCCAGGCCTCCTTGTCCATCACCAGTTTCTGGAGTTCACTCAGATTCACGTTCATCGAGTGAGTGATGCCATCCAGCCATCTCATCCTCTGTCGTCCCCTTTTCCTCCTGTCTCCAATCCCTCCCAGCATCAGAGTTTTTTCCAGTGAGTCAACTCTTCACATGAGGTGGCCAAAGTACTGGAGTTTCAGCTTTAGCATCATTCCTTCCAAAGAAATCCCAGGGCTGATCTCCTTCAGAATGGACTGGTTGGATCTCCTTGCAGTTCAAGGGACTCCCAAGAGTCTTCTCCAACACCACAGTTCAAAAGCATCAATTATTTGGCGCTCAGCCTTCTTCACAGTCCAACTCTCACATCCATACATGACTACTGGAAAAAACATAGTCTTGACTAGATGGACCTTAGTCAGCAAAGTAATGTCTCTGCTTTTGAATATGCTATCTAGGTTGGTCATAACTTTTCTTCCAAGGAGTAAGTGTCTTTTAATTTCATGGCTGCAGTCACCATCTGCAGTGATTTTGGAGCCCTAAAAAATAAAATCTGACACTGTAGTACTCGGGTGCAACCTCAGAAACTACAGAATGATCTCTGTTTCCAAGACAAACCATTCAACATCACAGTATTCCAGTCTATGCCCCAACCACTGATGCCGAATAAGTTGAAGTTGATTGCTTCTATGAAGACTTACAAGACATTTTGGAACCAGCACCCAAAATAATGTCTTTTTCATCATAGGGAATTAGAATGCAAAAGTAAGAAGTCAAGAAATACCTGGAGCAACAGGCAAATTTGGCCTTGGAGTACAAAATGAAGTAGGGCAAAGGCTAACAGAGTTTTGCCAAGAGAACACCCTGGTCACAGCAAATACCTTTTTTTAAAAAAAAAAAAAACAAAACACGAAAGATGACTCTACCAAAGGATGTCACCAAATGGTCAATACAGAAATCAGATTGATTATGTTGCTTGTAGTTGAATTTGGAGAAGATATATATAGTCAGCAAAATAAGACCAAAACCTGGAGCTGACTGTGTTTATGATCATGAGCTCTTCATTGCAAAATACAAGCTTCAATACATTGAAGAAAACAGGGAAAACCACTAAGCCATTCAGGTATGACCTAAATCAAATCCCTGTGCTTATACAGTTGAGGGTGATGAATAAATTCAAAGGATTGGATCTGGTAGACAGAATGCCTAAAGAACTATGGATGGAGGTTCATAATTTTGTATAGGAGGCAATAACCAAAACAATCTAAGGAAAATAAATGCAAGAAGGAAAAGTGATTGTTTGAGGAGACTTTAAAAATAGCTGAGAAAAGGAGAGAAGAAAGGCAAGGGAGAAAGTAAATGATATACCTAACTAAATTCAGAGATCCAGAGAAAAGCAAAGAGAGATATGACAGCCTCCTTAGATGAACAACGCAAAGAAATAGAGGAAAATAGTAGAATAGGAAAGACTAGAGATCTCTTCAAGAAAATTGGAGATACCAAGAAAAAATTTCATATAAGGATGGACATGAAAGGGGACATACATGGTAAGAATCTAGAAGGAACAGAGAAATTAAGATGAGGTTGCAAGGACACACAAATAACAGACATTAAATGTCTTAATAACCTGGATAACAACGATGGTGTGGTGTGGTCACTCACCTACTGTCAAACATCCTAGAGTGTAAAGTCAAGTGTGCCATAGGAAGCATAACTATGAACAAAGCTAGTGGAGGTAATGGAATTCCAGTTGAACTATTTAAAATCCTCAAAGCTGATGCTCATTTCTCATGCAGGGAAGGTTATACTCTAAATTCTTCAAGCTAGGCTTCATCAATATGTAAACTGAGAAATCCTAGATGTGCAAGCTAGATCTGGAAAGGCAGAGGAACCAGAGATCAAATTGCCAATATTTGTTGGATCATAGAGAAAGGTAGCAGGGAAGGCAATGGCACCCACCCCCCTGCCCAGTACTCTTGCCTGGAAAATCCAAAGGACAAGGTAGCCTGGTGGGCTGCAGTCCATGGGGTCGCTAACAGTCGGACAGACTGAGCGACTTCACTTTCACTTTTCTCTTTCATGCATTGGAGAAGGAAATGGCAACCCACTCCAGTATTCTTGCCTGGAGAATCCCAGGGATGGGGGAGCCTGGTGGGCTGCCGTCTATGGGGTCACACAGAGTCAGACACGACTGAAGTGACTTAGCAGCAGCAGCAGCAGAGAAAGGTAGGGAATTTCAGAAAAAATATCTACTTTTGCTTCATTCAGTTCAGTTTAGTTCAGTTCAGTCACTCAGTCATGTCCAGTTCTTTGCAACCCTATGAATCACAGCACGCCAGACCTCCCTGTCCATCGCCAACTCCCAGAGCTCATTCAAACTCACATCCATCAAGTCAGTGATGCCATCCAGCCATCTCATCCTCTGTCATTCCCTTCTCCTCCTGCCTCCAAATCCCTCCCAGCATCAGGGTCTTTTCCAATAAGTCAACTCTTCTCATGACCTGGCCAAAGTATGGGAGTTTCAGCTTCAGCATCAGTCCTTACAATAACACCCAGGATTGATCTACTCAGAATGGACTGGTTGGATTTCTGTGAAGTCCAAGGGACTCTCAAGAGTATTCTCCAACAACAGAGTTCAAAAGCATCAATTCTTCAGTGCTCAGCTTTCTTCACAGTCCAACTCTCACATCCATACATGTCTTCATTGACCTATGCTAAATCCTTTGACTGTATGGATCACAAAAAACTGTGGAAAATTCTTAGAGAGGGGAATACTAGTCTTTAAGACTAGTAGAGTCTTTCTTCAAACAGACTAACTTGACCTGAGAATCCCAAATGCAGGTTTAGAAACAACAGAACTGTATATGGAATAACTGGGTGTTTCAAAACTGAAAAAGGAGTAAAACAAGGTTGTATATTGCCACCTTAATCATTCATTTACTTATATACAGTGTACATCATGCAAAAAGCCAGGCTGGATGAATCACAGTTGGAGTCAAGATTGTTGGGAGAAATACCTACAAACTCACATATACAGATAATTCCACTCTAAATTAAGATCATGGTGTTTGGTCCCATCATTTCATGGCAAATAGAAAGGGAAAACATGGAATCAGTGACAGATTTTATTTTCTTTATTTCCAAAATCACTGTGGGAAAGAACAGTAACTGCAACCATGAAATGAAAAGAAGCTTGCTCCTCTGAAAAAAAGCTATGCAAAACTTAGCAAATTAAAAAGCAAAGTCATTGCTTTGCTGACAAAGGTCCTTATAATAAAAACTATGATTTTTCCAATAGTCTTGTATGGATGTGAGAACTAGCCTATAAAGCAGGTTGAGCACCAAAAATTTGATGTTTTCAAATTGCGGTGCTGGAAAAAACTCTTGAGAACCCCTTTGATTCCTAAGAGAGCAAACCAATCAATCCTAAAGGAAACCAACCCTGGTATTCTTTGGAAGGGCTGATGCTGAAGCTGAAACTCTAATACTTTGGCCACCTGATGTGAATAGCCACCTCACTGGCAAAGACCTTGATGCTGGGAAAGATCATAGACAAAAGGAGAAAGGAGTAACAGAAGATAAAATGATTAAATAGCATCACTGACTCAATGGGCATGAATTTGAGCAAGCTTTGGGAGATACTCAAAGACAGGGGTGCCTGGCGTGCTGTGGTCATTGGGTTTGCAAAGAGTCAGACACAACCTCACAAATGAACAACAAGAAGAACACACACTTTGGGTAGAAAATCCAGATATTGAATTTGCCTTTATTTTCTACGGGGCAAAACTGAAGAGCTAACGGAGTTATTTGTATTCTAAAATATTTAAAATAAAAAGACCAAGACTAAGTTGACCCAGAAAGTCTCAGCTCATAAACAGTTTTCCACAGCATCAGATATATTCTGTCAGCTCTTAATATGGATTTATGAAGATAAGCTATCAAGTATATGATTATTAAGTAGACTATGAATTCTGAGAAGCCAGCTTAGATTTTAGATGAAAAAGTCCTGAACATATGGTGTATTAGGGTATTTCATCCATACAGCTATTAAAAGTAAAAATTAGCTTTCTCTTGTTTATTTCTTACTATAAACTTATTTAGTGCATTTCCTGTATAAAACATTGTGTTGGGAACTGATTATGACATTTTTTCCCTGTTAGAGTTTATAGTGTAATAAATGATATTGAAAAATTTACAAAAAAAATTAAAACAATGTGATAGGTGCTATAAAAAATGCAATGCAGATTTTAGACACTATGGATAGACATTCAAAATAACATGTACTATATAATCTGAAAAATGAGTATGTGGTACACAAGTGATAAGTATGTTCATTTTAGTTTTTTTTTTGTTGTTAGAAAGAAGATAATGTATAGCGGGCTTTTAAAAACAAAGTTTCTAACTCAGCAAGTTCTTTTAAAAAAAGACATAAAAATGTGAGCCAATCTAGAAGACAAAGATGCCAGACTTTATAACTTATGATAGAAGTTTAAAGATTTTCTTAATAGTAATGAAGTATCATTGAAATTTTTAAGCAGGGGAGTTAACATGAAATTTTGTTGTTATTGAAGATAATTTCTTATGCAGTGTAAAATAGGATTGAAAGAGTGAGAAAGGACTTTCTGTACTTATTTTAATAATAACAGAAAAATGGGAAAGAGAAAAAACATTTGTCTTTGGAAATGGACAGTGGAGAATAAAGAAAAATAATGAATCAGAGTCATGCTTTGGAGGTGTACTGGAAATGAGCCCGTGATACATTGGAGGCAGGATATAAAGTGGGACAATTTCTTTTTCAATTTTATTATTTATTTATGTATTTATTTATTTTTTAGAGCTTCCATTTTACTTTATTTTACTTTACAGTGCTCTATTGGTTTTGGCATACATTGACATGAATCTGTCACGGGTGTACACAAACTCCCAAACATGAACCCCCCCTCCCACCTCCCACCCCACATCATCCCTCCGGATCATCCCCATACACCAC